>LOEQ01002817.1:74964-91860 GCA_001685075.1 Bramus lutescens | reverse complement strand
TATTTATTTATTTATTCATTCATTTATTTATTTATTTATTTATTTATTTATTTTATTTTTTTAAATTTGGATATGGACAGGTGTGGGTGGAGGTCAGAGGACAGATGTCCAGTTCTCTCTGGTCATCATGTGGTTCCCTGGAACTGAACTTGCATCATCAGGCTTGGCAGAAAGCCCCTCTGCCCTCTCAGCCATTTTACCAGCCCAATGACTCTACATCTGGATTGTTAGCAACATCAATATTATTCACATCCCTTTGTCAAGCTCGTTAAAGACAATTTCAGAATAAATTCTTTGTCCAGATCTAGAGTTACCCCAAATTAGAATTTGTATCAACTGATGTGCTCTTCACCCCAAGTTCCCAACTATTTTAAGACATTTATTGAGGGAGACTTCTGATATCTGCTCTTCATCATTTTCTCAGAAAGATTGCCTACAGCATTAGCAGCAATAATGATAAATATGACAATGGTTAAAGAAAAAAAACACAAAACCTCAATGGGTGTTGAAGAAGCCAATGACAATCTGAACGGCAGGAGAGAAAGTTTCTTCTTCCCAATTAATGGGAAGCCAAGTCTAATTTGCCGCCCGCATGGCACTTTTGAACCTGTCAAGGAGAAAGGAAACCAGTGGCGCTACATCTTGTCACCAGTCTTCATGGGGGTGGCTGAGTAAAGCAAATGAAAATAGCATTCATTAAAGGAAAAAATAGAAAGCCTATGCCAGTTCCTATGTTCTTAAATGGAAACAGAGTCCATCATTGCTAGCAAGAGGTGGCTCAACGGGCCTTAGACCTGTGCACTCTGCAGACACTGGAGAGTGAAGGTTTTTATAAACTCTCTTGAAAAGTTTAAATTGGAGTGCATGGGCTCCTCGCGGGATTCATGAGTCAAGCGACATTCAAGATGTCAGCAGACTTGTCTATTTCAGAGTTCGAAGCCTGAAAAAATGCTCTAACGTTGCAGGTGAATTCCAAGTAAATAACATAAAGATTTTCAAGTGAGGCTTTCTTGGATATCAAGAACAACAATAAAAATATTCATACAATCTAGCATTAGCACATTCCCTTGCAGATACGCACACGGATCAAAACCAGAATGAAACAACAGTATAAACTCCTTTTAAAAATTTTAAAATTATTTTCGTTTTTTATTTTAGGTGTATGTATGTTTACTCTGCTTGTACATCTGTAAGCCATATGTGTTCCTGGTTGGTGCCTGCAGAAGCCACAAAAGGGAGTTTGAGCCACAGCAACTGGAGTTACAGAAGGTTGTGGGCTGCCATTGAACTGGGAGTTGTGTTGGGATTTGAACTTGGAGATTCTGGAAGAGCAGAGAGTGCTTGCTCTTAGTCCCACTTAATCATCTCTCCAGCCCCACAAACACCTTTCTGAGAATGGCTAGCTATAATCTGCAATGGTCTCCTGTTTCACTCACTTTGTGCTTTGCTTGCAATTAGGGACAGAGTCACTAGATGGCAGTGTGTCACGGTCAATCACAAAGAGTCACTAGATGGCACCACGTCGCGGTTAAGCCCAAAGCTAAAAGCAGGTGGAAGCTAAAGGAGGTGATAAATATACCTGAGGGCCCAGCACTGGAGACACAGAGGCCTGACTATGAGTTTGAGACCAGCTTTGACTGTATAGCAAGACCTAGTCTCAAACACACGTAAAACAGACAGACAGACCGAGGATAGCTTATTTACTTAACATATATTTTGCAAACTTCTTATGTGCCTGGAATGTTCCAAGATGAAACCACTTGCATACTAGAACTTTTGCCTTAAGTGAAAATAAACATCTTTATTGCCACTTTCATATAGAAACCTTATGCTATCAACTTCTAATTTATTGATGATGCTCCTAATCAGAAAGAACAAGCTCTTATAGACTGTTTCTCACAAATTATAGTAATCTAATTCTCATCTTATCCTCATTCCTTGATTAAAATTACCTCCTTCCTTTGTTGGGAACATTAATCCCATCACTGTGTGCTCTCCCGTATTGGGACATGGCGTTAGTCATGTTTGCCACAGGAGCCCCTCTGGGGACTTTTCTCTGATTTCAGCGTCCCAGGGGATTGTCTGTCTTCACCCAGTTATTAGCATTGGATTTGGAACTGTGTGCTGTGGTACTGGACTAGCCATATGTCCCATCCCACCTTCAGCTCCATCTCAGATGAGCAGATGGGATTAATTAACCAGAGACAAGGTTAATTCTTGGGCACTGGGGTGCCAAGAAATCCTCTTATCTCTATGGGGATATTTCTTTTTAGGCCCTGTCTTAGTTTCTTTTTCTTGTTGCTTTAAGAAAATTTCTTGACAGAAGCAAATTAAAGGGGAAATGGTTGATCTCAGCTCACAGGTCCATCACTGTGGGGAAGTCACCATGGCAGGAACTCCAGACAGCTGATTCTATCCCATTCATATAGACCAGGAGTAGAGAGGGGAAGGAACAGGAACACTTGCCTTCAGTCTCCTCTCTCCTTTTCATGCAATTCAGGACTCATGCCCATGAAATGGTGCCACCCACAGTGGCTGATGTTCCCACCTCAATTATGATAATCAGGGCCATCCTCCAGAGGCATGCCAAGAGGCCTTTCTCCTAGGTGACTCTGGGAGATTCTGTTAAGTTAACAACACCAAAACACTTCACACAGGATTTCAACTAAAGAGACTTTCTGCTCTGAGAACACCTGGAGCACAAGGTTCAGCAAGTTCTATTCTGAGCTACAGAAGAAAAGAGTTGAAGAAAGACAGAGTCCTGTCTACACACATTTGTGTCTGGAGACCCAACTTTGTTTTGAAATAATGGGGCAGCTTTCATTCGTCATTTAATACCCTGGGTCTCACTCAGCTCATTCTTAAGTCTCTGTCTTTCCCTGCTGCAGGCTAGGATGACACCAAAGAAGCAAGGTCATATGATAGAGCCTTGAGACCACAACCCTGGTATTTACAGGAGTAGTCTCTGCCAGCCTCTTGTCTTCCTTATCAGAAGTCCTTCAAGTTTCTGCCTTTCTGATCAATACTTTATTTGTGATCAGTGATTCGGGTTGCCTCTGGCAACAGTGCCTGCTTAAGTATACCATCAGGCACGCCTTCTCCTTATAAGAATTGTTTTCTATAGCCTGTGTCTGTTACCACACAACACTCTGTGGTAGCATTGATACTGAGGCTTAATGGGTACTAATAAATGAGAGGCTGAAAGTGATTGTGTCAGGCACAACAGTCCCTAGAGAGACATTTTATTGAATCTAAGCATCCTTTATAGAATCAGTGCTCTCTCTCTCTCTCTCTCTCTCTCTCCCTCTGTGTGTGTGTTTGTGTATGTGTGTATGTGCAAATGCATACATCATTGGTTTAATACATGAGACAATATTTATGTTGCCTCTGTCTTCTACAGTATACAACATAATGAGCCTGTACCTCAGCTTATAAGATACAAGAATGCAAATAAAATTAAACCAAAACAAGAGAAGATTGTCCAGTATATTTGTCTTGCTACATTTTTCCTTTCTTTAGAAGTAAGGTACATACTAACTCAACCAGTAGTCGGGGTTTTCCTAGTCTACCTGGTCATCACTAGATATAACAGATGGGCCTATTTGTGTAGCAAGTTAGATTATCCCACACTTCCTCCTTATGTTACTGGACTTCCAAAGTCCATCCAAGGAAGTTAATGCATGAAGAATACTTTTCATAAAGCCTAGAAATTGCTACTCAATTCTCTTCAGGAGGAAAGGCCAAAGAAAATGCTCCAAAGGAAGTATTTTCTAATTTGAAACACTATTTATACTAGAGAGCTGCTTTTTTATTTTCAAAGACCCTTTACATTTCTCCTACATAGCATACAAATATGAATATTCATGTATATATGTATATAGCCATATGTTTATCAATGAAAGGATATGGATACATTCTGAGAAATTTTATCCTTAGAAATGTATCCAATTTTGTCTCTTTGTAACCAAGGCAGAGTGTACCTACACAAGCCTAAGAACTAGAGATCAGTCACTCAGTGTGGTCAAGAATGCATAATAAGATGCATAAGTTTGCAGACTGTTTACAGAAAATGTTTTCCATAGAAAGAATATAAGGCTAAAACCATGATAAAAAGTACACAGCGGTAAGCACATAAACCAATGACACAGGCGTTTGCTATCTTTGGCAAGATAACTGTACACAACCATATACAAAATTAGCAGTACAATAAGATTCTTATGTGAAAATCATTAGAGACATCTGAGTTGCTACATTACAGTGTTATGATGGCCATGGAATTACTAGGCAACAGACGTTCTTCAGCTCCATTATAATCTTACAGGGTCACCATAATATATCTGGCTCATTGTTGACTGAAGAGTAATTATACGGTGAATGCTGGCTGTCTACGAATGAGTCACCAAAGTAGATCATTCATTCACTTTAGACACAATTTTAGAAAAGCCAGAAAATGAACTACCTCTAGTTTCTTGTTTTATTTTACCTAGGAGTAACTTGGAACTACCAGGAGTGGCACAGGGCAAGGTTACTGGGACTGAGAGTCAACTATCAGGAGCACTTCTAAGAATTTTCTTTGTCTATTGTACTTGTCCTAGCTAGAACATGTAAGACAGAGCATCACTGAAGTGTATGCCTTTATGAAAGCCCTACAACACTGTGATGCAATTTCATTTTTAAAGCCCCAAGAGACAGCATAGAATTTATCCTATGACTGTGAGTAAAAAACTCCTGGTGACCAACCAGACAGATGAGATTATTTCTAATAAAACATAAATGTAATGCTTTAATGGTCTTATGTAGTGTTTTCATGACTTTTAAAATCCTTCAAGGTATATAGATATTAACTTTTTAATGCAAAATAAAACCACAAAAGAAAAATGCTAGTAGAAGAATGATTTCCAGATTGAAGATGTTAAGAGACAGTGGTATAGACTCCCTTGAGAAAAAAGGATGCTGAGTTACAAAAAAAAATTGATTGTAGAGAAGATGAAGTAGTAAAATGGGATAGATTTGAATGGACAGGAGTGGTAACTAAAATGGTCACTGGGTTATATAATAGACACCAGATTCAGTCTGCGCTGAAGACTACTCCGGGAGAGAGAGGAGAAAGATGAAGTTAAATATGCAGGAGACAGCAAGTACACTTTACTAGCCTGCAAATGTAAAGGCCTGGCTCTGTCAATAAACTGTGATTAGGAGCCAACTGCTCAGCAAGTGAACTAGAGGAGAATCAACCTTTAAAGGAATAATACTCACTGAACCATTTTCAAAATTAGCCACAGAGCTATCCCATGCTTTAAAACCAGAGCTAATCTCCATTGTTAGAAAAATGTCAACTTCATTGGATAATCAGAATGTTTCTTGAGGACTTCCTGTATACAAGGCACTATTATTAGATACTAGAATTATAGTCAGGACCATGACAAAATCCTTATTTCCAGATGACATTCATTGTAGAGGGAAATGCTGCACAGTATCATATAGTAAACGGAGAATGGTAATAAGGATGTAGACCATGAATAATTTCATATGGATAACAAAGTAGAGGATATGTTTGGGGTAAAATGCAGCATAAGTAGGTCCCATCTAGAAGAATTGGTCAGGGAAGACCTCCATGAGGAAGTCATATATAAATTGGAATAGAATGGTAAAGAAACATTGAAGAATTGCAAGGCTGAGGATGAAATCTATGAAGGCCCAGTGAAGGCAGATATGGTGTCCCCATGGGTGAAACAGTGTGGCATGCTCTAGAAACTGCTTGTAGGTAGCCTATGTAGACATGCAAGTTATACCAATGCAGTATGAGAGATAACCTACAGTCAGAGATCAAAAAGTCAACTTTATAGCTGAAGTTTGGCAGCCATGTAGAGAGGCAGTGAATGAATCCTCTCAGTGAGCAAACTGTCACTCAAAGGAAGATAAAGAGGAGACTGATCCACATACACTCACGTTCTTGCTTCTAATTGACCTGAAAATCCCCATCATGGGACTAATTCTACTCCCCCAGGAAGGCGACACAAATAGTGGCCCCATCACTAGGAAACTTGAAGCCAAGACATTCCAACATAGCTCCTTGGGATTGTCCCTGGCTGCATGTTAGAACAACAAAGATCAGAAGGAATGGGAAAGATAGAGCAATGGGATGGAAGCCATCTTGTCTTTGATGGGAGAAATCTCCTGCAATCCTCACTAGCACGTTTCCCCTTTGGATAGCTTCTAAGTTACTGTTCTATTGCTGTGAGGACCCGTCATGACCAAAGCAACCCATAGAAGAACAATTTAATTGGGGGCTTGCTTACACTTTCAGAAAATTAGTTCACAAACATCTTGTCAAAAGTGTGAAGCCAGGAAGGCATGGTGCTAGAGCAATAGCTGAGAGATATGTCTGACCCATAGTTTTCAGGCACTTGGGAGACTGGGCCTGCAGTGGGTATTTGAAACCTTAATGCTCATTCCTGTTGTGTGAGAGGGCCTGCTTTTGGTCCTGGCCGCCCCACTAGCTTACACCCGAAATAATCACACAGAAATTGTATTCATTTAAACACTGCCTGGCCCATAAGCTCTAGCCTTTTATTGGCTAACTCTCACATCTTGATTAACCCATTTCTAATAATCTGTATGTGACCACAAGGTCGTGGCTTACCGGGAACGATTCTGCATGTCTGACCTGGCAGCTCCATGGTCACTCTCTCTCTGCCCTTCTTCCCAGCATTCCATTCTGTCTGCTCCACCTGCCTAAGTGCTGCCCTATCAAAAGGCCAAGGCGGTTTCTTTATTCAACCAATGAAAGTAACACATAGACAGAAGGACCTCCTATACCNACACCCGAAATAATCACACAGAAATTGTATTCATTTAAACACTGCCTGGCCCATAAGCTCTAGCCTTTTATTGGCTAACTCTCACATCTTGATTAACCCATTTCTAATAATCTGTATGTGACCACAAGGTCGTGGCTTACCGGGAACGATTCTGCATGTCTGACCTGGCAGCTCCATGGTCACTCTCTCTCTGCCCTTCTTCCCAGCATTCCATTCTGTCTGCTCCACCTGCCTAAGTGCTGCCCTATCAAAAGGCCAAGGCGGTTTCTTTATTCAACCAATGAAAGTAACACATAGACAGAAGGACCTCCTATACCACATCTCTGGTGACAAACATCCTCCAACAAGGCTATACCTCTTAATTCTCCCAAAAAAGTTCCAATTAACAACTGTAGACCAAGCATTCAATCATATGGGGGCTTTCTCATTCAGACCACTGCAGATGCAGACAACAAACAGTATCCAGCACTCATCAGTGACTGTGACAGAGATGGATGAAGTAGAGTTTGAGTCACAGTTAGACCAGATTGGATCTACAAGGGGAAGTGACATCCACTCAGGGTTTTAGCAACTCCCTAGCTTTCCTGTCTTCTACATCACTATGCAAACCTCAACAGCTTATTTCTACACCTCACATCTGACTCCATTACAGAAATGAAGATCATGTTTGACTTCCTGATTCATAAGGATGAGAATCAAGTAGTTGCGGTGTTTAGACCAATAAGAAAAGTTACCTAACCTCCATTTCACTTGGAAACTCTATCACCCTTCCCTGAATAGCATTGTTGCTGAGAAATAACTTACACAGGAAGGAAGACAACAGTCCCTCAGCCTTTGGGAAAGCATCTGGGCTCACATAATGAAGGCTTGCTTATCCTGTTGTCTCCATCCCCCAATCTCTATTACAGTGTTGGGTTTTGGGGGTTTTGTTTGTTTGTTTGTTTGGATTGTGGCCAGCAGAAGTGTGATTTCCCAGGCAGCCTACTGATGGATGAGTTTCAACCTAGGCAGTCTAGGTACCATTCTCTGGTAAGTGGTTGGGACTAACTCCCAGTCTAAAGGAATTGAATTTGTCCAGTTACAAACAGTTGTTTAGGGGGTTGAAAGATAGCTCAGTGGTTAAGAGCACTAACTGTTCTTCTAGAGGACCCAGGTTCTATTCCAAGCATTCACAAGGTGGTTCACAGCTATCTATAACTCTAACCCTCGGGCATCTGACACCCTTTCCTGGCCTCCCCAGGGGATCCAACACCTTCTTCTGGCCTCTACTGGTACCCAACATGCAGAACATCCATATACATAAAGAAAATGAATAAATGATCTTTAAAGCACTGTTTAGTATACACTAGCTAATGCCTTCAGAAGGATATTTATAATTCTTTTAAAAATTATTTTAATTTTGACTGGGTTTGCATAGTTCAAGAGATTCAAAGAGTTCTATGTATTTTGCAATGAAATCCTTAACACTCTATCTCAAACCTAGGTTCATACTCCCCACAGGCAATCGCGTTCAATTATTTTAATCTTTCCTTTGGCAGTTACCTCAATAATTTTAAGTGGCATGCTTACACAGCTAGTTTTTCAATTTTAGGCATAATCTATTGATTACTCCACTAGCATTTGGCCATCTGATGCACACACAAACACACACACACACACACACACACACACACACACTTCTCCAATCTCATTAATCACAATTTCTTTGGAGGTGGCTGTGCCTTGCTTTTGTTATTTTGAGAGTGAATGTAATACACTCACACTGCTGGGTCACAAAGAATACTGTTTGGGTTTTCTAATTCAGTTTTTCATAAAGTTAGTTAATAATTTGCCTATTATTTCTTTTCCTTTAGCCAAGCAACTTCCTCAAGGTCACCTGCTCTCTCTATGTTCTTGGCACATCAGGGGATATACTGATCTCTGGTCTCCTTGTCAAAGTCCTTCCCAGGGCCTTTACTGTCTGTGGCCAACTGAGGGCGTTGCTGAGGTCAGCTTCCCAGCCCTGCTCAGGGAGTTTCCTTTGTAGTCCTTGGGGGTCCCTTATACTCACCTTTATTTTGGGTTTCCTAATTTTCTAGATTTCATTTCTCCTTCCTTATTAATTTACTCCCAGGTCTTCCAGTAGTTTTCCAAAAAGGGGTGCATGAGTTGGTACTGAATTTCAGATAACCTCTGTCTCTCCTCCTGGTAGACAGAATGGAGAAATACTTACCATCCTTCCATTGTCTTGTCGTGCATTGCTGAGAACATGGGTTTGTTCAAAGCCCAACAGTTTTTCAATGCTTGCTTTTCCTTTAGAGAAAACATTTGGCTTTTCCTCGGTTTCCCTGCATCCACACACTTACTGATACTGTATTCGTGACTCATTACTCATTCATAATACTGTACAGATACAAAGTGTTTTGATTCTAGCAACTGGGAGCTGGCAGGTTCTGACATTTTTCTCTAAATTTTGTCTTCATATTTTTCTCTTCATATATTTTCTGGTACTTTGGGGGGAGTAGGGGTTGTATTGTTTTTTATTTTTTTGAAAATAATTTCTTTTTTAGTTTCTCTCTGAGCTACTCTCTCACTCTCTTGTTTTCAGGAGTATGTCATCTGTCATTGTAATTTTCACTCTGTATGTTTTCTTTTTGCAGTCTGTTTTGGAGAAGGAAAGCTTGTGTGGTGGCTGAGGTTGCATTCTGAGGGAGCAGCTTGCTTTGGTACAGACTGCAGCATCAATGCCTCTCTCCCTCTGTGACATTCAACATTATACTTAATCTCTATGGAGCTCAGTTTTCCAACTATAAAATGGGGATAATTGCTGTGCTGTTGTCATATGGGCTTGTTCTATGGTCTCTAATAGTTTGATAGCTCTCAGGGCAGAGCCTTACACCTACGAGTGGGCAGCCACATTAGCTGTGATTGTTATGTAGGCAATATCTTCTTTCATCTTTCTGAAGACGATAATTACAGAGTTTCTCTTGAAAATATTTTTCTCTTTTCTTCTTTGTCTCTGCACTTTTTGTTGTCTGTAGTTAGCTATTTGTTTGGGGCTCTTTTTTCCATGCTAAAGGCCATCTGAAATAATTCATGCTAGAGTAAACAGTGAAAACATTTTTTGTGGTCTTATTTTGTTTGAGAACAGGTTCTCATTCACATTCCAGGCTGCTTTGAACTCCCTGTATAGCTGAGGCTCACCTTGAACCTGATCCTGCTGCCCATAACTCCCAAGTACCCCTGCTCTTCTTCCAGCTATGGACCACAATAGCTCACAGTGAAAGTTAAGACTGACTGGATGCTCCATGTTTGCCCCTGGCTTACTGACAAATGGTTTCACTCAGGGTATTTTGCTTTGCATTTTGGTGTAGTGTCTCAACACTGTAGATTTACTACTGCCTATGGCTACAAACCTGGTAGCCAGAGTTCTTAGGGAGGGATGGAGCAGGGGTAGAAGGTCCTAGGGTTTCACAACATCAATCCCACACAAACCCCCGTTCAGGAAATACTCCTGCTGCTCAGTCTAGAGTTCTTCAGGCACTTCTAGTCTGATTTCCTACCAGGGTTTAGGCTGGCAAACACAGGGGCCTGCAAAGTTCTGTGCTTCATATAGATGTTTAACTGATCATGTTTTCATCTCTACCTATACTCTCTTATTTAGGAGTATTTGTATTGATCAGCCTTTTCTGGGCTTCTGAGGTACAGACCTGCTTACTTCAAGACTTTTCCCACTTCAAATTTCAGTTTGAATGCTAATGAATGCTGAGTTCATTTCAAATTTGTTCATCTTCCTCTAGCACCAGAATTCTGTATTCCTCGTTCATTTTTAACGTGTTCTTAAAAATTCCTACTCTTTATTTCTATTTGTTGGTGGATATTGTGTTACCCATGGTTAGGGTCTGGGCCAAGTGCCTCCAGATTTATGTCCTCTTATTTAAAGAATTTAATTAAAGACTCACACAGATTGCAATATAATAAGAAAATTTTATTCAAAGCAAGACAATAGCACAGATCAGAAACAAATACATCATCAAGAGTGAGCCACATAAGTGAGACTATTCAAAGGCCCTGATTATTGCTTGGGGCTTCCTTTTATGAGGTTCAAGAGAACGAGAGGTTTGGTTTCTAAGGAGACACTCCTAGCTTGGTTATACCCATTAGTATGGGTAGTTCTCTGTTTTGATTGATACGTAGGTATATGTAAGATTTTGCTTATTGTGTTTGTTTCCTCCCATCATTCATATGGTTTAATGATATATAGTAGGAGTTTGCTTGAAATAATCACACAGAAACTATATTATTAAAAAAATGCTTGGCCAATGACTCTAGCAGACTCCTAGCAAGCTCTTACATATTAAATTAACCCATTTCTATTATTTGTATATTCTACCACAAGGCTCGTGGTCTACCAGCAAGGTTCCACTTCTTCTGGTCCCAGTGGCGGCTACATGGTGTCTCACTGACTCTGCCTTCTTTCCCCCAGCATTCAGTTTAGTTTTCTCCACCTACCTCTATTCAGCCATGCACGGGCCCAAGACAGTTTATTTATTCATTAACCAATAAAAGCAACACATATACAAAAGGATTTTCCACACCAAACATATATGTGACAAATTATACATAGGTATAAGAAGGAAAATAGGATATTATCCCCATGAGTTCACTCAAAGTACACAGTTTGCCTTAGTGTTGATGGACGGACACAAAACAATTTCAGGTTGGACTGGTGCATTGCTTTTCTTTTTTGGATATGTTCTGTGGCATACTTGGGTAGAAATAGGGTGTTATCAAAGGGTTGGTAGAGGAAGTGATTTATTTTCCTTGTTTAAATCAGGTATGCAAACAACCTAGTGTGGAAAGGGATCCAAGGCTGCTTATAGGTTGCTAGGTGCAGTGTTTGGTT
This sequence comes from Bramus lutescens, assembly GCA_001685075.1. Lineage (NCBI taxonomy): Eukaryota > Metazoa > Chordata > Mammalia > Rodentia > Cricetidae > Bramus > Bramus lutescens. The sequence continues at coordinate 80,154 of LOEQ01002817.1, read as the reverse complement.
GGAGAGAGTTGTTTGTATGCACATACTACAGGCAGGTGATGGTTGAGGTTGCCAAGTCTTTGTTAGAAGAGAGTATGCATATAGATAATGCCAAGTGAAGTTGTTGCTAATAATCTATTCCCTTTGCCCACCGGCCTCTTTCTGTTTGTTTGTTTGTTTGTTTGTTTATGTTTGTTTTAACTTTTGAAACAGGAGCTTGCCATGTATCCTAGGCTAGCCTAGAGTTCCCTGTGTAGATCTCAAACTTACAGCAGGCCCCCTGCGTCAGCATCTCTTGTGTAGGGATTCCAGCCACCATACTCAGGTTTGTTTGTTTTTAGTGCTGAAGACAGAAGCCAAGGCCTCTTGGGGGCTATGTAAGCATGTTACTAACTGAACTACACCCAGCTGCACATAGGTAGCTGTTAGAGAAATTCTTTGTTGTACTGGTTAGTTTTTTTGTTTTGTTTTGGTTTTGTTTGTTTGTTTGTTTGTTTTTGCCAACTTGACACAAACTTTGGGAAGAGGGAACCTTAACTAAGGAATCATCACCATCACAGTGCCCGTAGGCTCTGTGGGGTATTTTCTTGATTAAAGATTGATGGAGAGAGAGCATCACATACTCTGTATGGGTCTTGTCACTTCTTGGCAGGTAGTATAAAAAAGCAGGCTGAGCAAGCCATGAGGAACAAACCCGTAAGAATCCTCCCCCTCCCATGCCCTCGGCTTCAACCTGCTCTCTGCTCTGCTGGAGTCCCTGCCCTGACTCCTCAGTGATGGACTGTGACATGAAGTGCAAGCTAGAGAAACCCTTTCCTCCCCCAGGTTGCCTCTGGTCAGAGTGTTTTATCACAGCCATAGGAAGCACACTAGGATAGTTGTCATTTCCAGAATTTGGGGGAGGTGCAGGATGCGCAGGTGCCTTCAGTCTGCCAAAGTTTACAACATAGTTCTCTCTGGCTTTTCCAGTACTTCTGAGTTCTCTGTGTGGTGAACCGTAGATAATGGAGACCACAACCCAGGTAATTAATAAAGAGAAAGTGCTCCAGCAGGGTCAGCAGTCACAGACCTGAACTTGGAGTTAGAGGGGTACTTCCTTGATCCATCAGCAGGTTCATAATGTGTGACTGCCAGCCAGGGAGGCTCAGGTGAGCAGGGTAGTTTCCCACGATCCTCCAAGGGCTGAACACTATTGGGCAGCTGAATTTTATTTCATTTTCTCCCAGGTGGAAAATTCAGATCTTGATGCTTTGTCCGAGATTAAGGCATTCCAAACTGTAAAACTCTATACACACACAGAGGATGGTTATATTTTAGTCACTCCTCCTTTATGGCTCCCTCATATATCTGGGTCCATCTACTTCACAGTATCCAGCAGATAAGGGCTTAAATTTGTATTTTTCTGGCCTTCTTCCCCAGCTTCTAAGCAGACATATTGTTCATCCTTTACTACTGAAGGGAACATTGGTAATGGCACATAGTAGGTGTTCACTAAAATGTTGACTGAACTGAAGATGCAGAGTTACCTGGCTCTGTGGGATTGAACCCACAGTCTTGATCTCTTCAGTTGTTAATTCTAGCCAGCTACATGCCATTAAGAAAAGCCACTTCTGTAGCTGTGATGGTCCATTCTTTGCAGGCTCTGCACAGCCATAGGCTGACAATTGCTACATATATACATACAACTACCTTACATATCCATAGGCAGACCTGATGCCCCCAATAAGCGAGATTCTAGGCCCTATTACCATCTCTTGGGCCATGTGATTAGCATCTTTTATTTAATAAATAGAGCAGCAGAATCTGATTATACTGGGCCTGGTGATGGTTCAACTCAATTGCCAAGGAAATAGAGTTAGAACCCTGAATTGTTTTTATGAATTGCAATGGGCAATTGGAATGCTTGTTCCATATGGCGCTGACTCTCTATGGACTGACTGCACAGCCCATTCCCCATCAGATGGTCCCATTTGGGGTCAGTGATGATTGCGGGGAACAATGTGTGGAGGCAGGTGATCCCCAAGGGGATCCATTGGATTTCAATCCTTTCTCCTCCATTGCTGCCCCACTGCAGACCAACGGGCTCTGGCACTGCTGGGCTAGCAGGCTCACATTTTTAATCGGCACACTGGTGTTCATAGGGCTGCCTCTATCTAGGGCTTTGGAAGGCAGAAACAAAGGCTGGAAGAGGATAAATGCCTCATATAAAGGTTAGTGGAGATTGTTTTCATGCTTCCAGAGGCAGAGGTGGGTTCTTTTATCTGCACCAGTTCACCTGCTTCCAGCTGTCATGGTTGCGATTAGCGTCCTCAAAGCTACCGTGTGCCCCAACAGGCGGGAGGGGCGGCCTGCTGCTCAGCTTTGCAAGTGACATTTCCCCTCCCCTGACCACCCTGCCAACTCCCAAGAATGCAACCTCCTTCCTCATCTCTGTTCCCTGGGTAGTGTTTGCCCTCCTCTGCTCCAGTGAGAGTAGGAGGCTCCCTCTCCCATCAATTCATGGAAATTACAGAAACTTCCTTAAAGCTGTTCCTTGTGGCTGCCGGGTTCAGCCATTAAAAAGCAGCTCCCGCACTCTGGGGAAGAAGGTGGACTGTGTAAGCCTGAGGTCACTGAAAAAAATAGACTCCATTTAGATCCCCAGAACAGACACACACCTCGGGCAGTGCCCCTTGCTAAGGCTTTTGTGAATGCTTTGAGAGTCCGTTATGGGGATGCTGGCTTTGGCACATTATGAATATCAATAACTTCCCATGGCATTCTTCCTATCATAAAGCAGCATTCATACAATATTCACCAGTGTGGCGGAGACAATGAGTCGGCTCCCTCTGCGGCCCCTTTCCCTTCCTTGTCAAGAGGAATCAGCTCAGTGAGGAGCGTGGGCAGCCTAGCTTGTGTAATTACTCCGAAACCGGCACTCTTGAACTGGCCCTCAGTGTTTTGGTACTGCGCATGTGCACCATGTGTCTTTCAAGGGTTCTGTCTTCTCTAAACGTACTTTCCATTATAGGGTTGTCTTTCTGTGTCACGTTCTGAGTTTCTTTTCCAAGAATTCATAGCCAGAATAACCTATAAAGGGACTTCTGAAATGTCATTGTGACCTCTTTGTTCAATGACTAGGACATTGGTCCTTTGCCCTCCATAGAAAAACCACACACCACCCAGCTTGGATTGACAAATGCCCAGAAATCACAGAGCCTTCTTATTTAAAGATGAAATTAAACTCTTTTGCTTGAGTGGTAAAGCCTTAATGGCCTACATCAGGCAAACAGCAATAAAGCAGACCAAGTACTCCTCACTATCTGCCTGTTCACGTGAAAGAGGCGTGTACAGCACCGATAATAACAATAACAACAAGTAGGTATTAGGGAAGGGAGGCTGGAAATGGGCTTGTAATATCATGTGTCGCTCCCATTAGTGTACTTCCATGGCTCCAGCAGAACAAGGTGACATGTTCCTGCCTGGATGGGAAGCCTGCTTGACCCTGGTTCCTCTCCTATGTGGTCCTCAATTCGACACAGTTGCATGGTGAGGGTGAAGCCTCATGGCAGGCGAAAGGAGGTGCAGAAGTCTCCTTACCACCAACTATTCTTGTCTCTTGGACAAATGAATGAGTTATGCCACTACAACCAAGAGGTCATTGTCTAGGTCTTGGTCATTTTACAAGGGCTGTCTGAGGTATAGACTTCTTGTCCAGATAGGTCTCATTCCCTGCGCAGAAGCCTGGAGGTATTCTAGTACGGTTTATTGTGCAGAGATTTACAGATGTTTTTGGCAACATGGTAGTGGCTGGGATTAGCCAATGTAATTCCTGTGGATCACAAATCAACTCTGTAAATACAAGCACAGTTTTCCAGTTTCTCTTATCTTGCTTCATAGTATGCTTTTCAGCTTTCCTCTTTTGTTATCCACTGACTTGAGGGAAATGTGCTTCAAATACTCTCTGTCTCAGTGATGCTACAGGGATGCCAGAACAGGCTTCCGGCTTCTGGTTGGTCAGAACATTAGCAGAGAGCATCTTTGTCCCAAATCAACAGCATCAGCTCTAATAATTAACAAAGAATTTCCCTTAGGCATCATTTTCCAAAGTAGATGCATATATGTGAATTCTATTTTGCTATTAATGAGTCTTAGAGGGAAATACTGTTGGGGCTAAGCAAGTTTGGGGAATCTTGTGATAAACAACTTGATTCTCAATCTCACTATTTTTTACTTTCTATGGCTGCCGTAAGACATATCAACCAGCTCTCTGCTTAATGGGGGACTGGAAATATGGGGCAGTTGGTAGAAAGCTTGCCCAGACTGCACAAAGCCCTAAGTTCAATCCCCACCACCGTGAAAAAAAAAACAAAACAAAACAAAACATGGTGACACATGCCTGGAATACCAGTATATGGAATGATTAGGAGAACCAAGAATTCAAGATCATCCTCGGCTACATGAGACTCACTTAGGCTACATGAGATCTTGTCTCAAAAAAATTCTTTCGCAGTCAGGAAGGTCAGAAGGTTGAAACCAGCTTTATGTACTTAAGTTGATGTGTGGGCAGGGCTGTGATCTCTCTGGGAGCTCCAGAGAACAACCCATTCTTTGTTTTGTTTGTTTGTTTGTTTGTTTGTTTCAAAGAAGAGGTCATTATGGTAGATGCCAGCATTTTATAACACAGGGCCACATCACACTGATCTTCAAGGTCAGCCAGCATATTTCCAATCTCTGTCTGTTATATAATCTCTTTGCTTCCATTCTGTCTGTACGAAAGTTTCTGCATGTAGTTTGGACCAGAGATGTCCGCAGGGATGAGTAGTGGTTTCTTGGTGCAGTGGTGATCTGGGGGTGATTGGATCATGAGGGCTCTCGCCTCATCACCACGATAATCCACCAATAGATTATTGTCTGACTGGACTATCTCCACGTAATGGAAGCTCTAAGGTCATGGGGTCTGGCTGAAGGAACTAGGTCACTGGGACCATGCTCAATGATGAATTGTGGAGGTTGATCAATCCAGCTGCCCTTACCCACATGGATTTGGGTTTTATTGCACCAATAAAAGTGACACTTTACTCTGGAGATGATACCACCTAGCTAAAATATCAAAAACTGTCAGAAATCTCACAGGATCACTTACACTACCTTGTAGTGATAGGGGAGAGCGCAGGTCTGCTTTTCGTCTCGCCTGGCTCCCGCACGGCTAGCTTATACCCTGAAATAACA
>LOEQ01002817.1:44589-61636 GCA_001685075.1 Bramus lutescens | reverse complement strand
GTCCAGCCCAGACCACCAAGAAGCAGGATGTGATCTACCCCACTGAAAAAGGTAGTGAGCCACATGGCTAACATAGATAAGAATAACGGGTTGATATAAGCTACATGAGCTAATAAGTATCCTGAGCTAATGGGTCAATCAGTTTATAATCTTATGGGGACCTCTGTGTGATTTTCTTTGGGGCTTGCCAGCTGTGGGGTATCGGGCAGGATGGAAACCCCAACGAGCAGGCCCCTTCATGTTACAAATGTATATGCTCTAGAAGGTGGACATTGGGTCTTCAGTCTCAGCACACTAATGATTTTTTTCAATAGTGCTAGAGCACTCCAGCAATCCTTTCATACATAACCTACACAAGATCGTACTTATATCTCCCAATATGGATTCAACAGCACAAAAATAATGATATTTTTAGATCCTGGGAGCCATGATGAATATACTGTGCTAGACATTATTATGGTAACCCATTTTCTAATAAACATAAAAAGCTGGAGGCTGTGGGAAAGGGAGGAAAGAGCTCAGTAGAATGACCAGGCTGTGGTCAAATGGTCAGGAACCTTGTGCCACATTACCTAGGAGAACCAAAAGTACTGAAGGCATGTGTGTCTACCATATTTCTCATTGTTGTGACAAGATACCTGACAAGGCAACCGAAGGAAGAATTTATTGCGGTTCAGAGTTTGATGGTTCTGTCCATCATTGTAGAGCAAGCTTGGCAGGAATGTGAAGAAGCTAGTAAGTTACATTGTGTCTGCCATCAAGAAACAGAGAGGTGAATGCGGCTGCTGCTTTATTTGCTTTCTCTTCTTTGTTTAGTACAAAGCTCCAGTCCGTATAATGGCACCTCTCATAACAGGGGTGTGTTTTCCTACCTCAATTACACCTGTCTGGAAAAGCTTACAGAGGTATTCCTAGAGATCTCATCTTGGGTGATTTTAAATGTCATCAAGTTTGTAATCAACACCTCACAGCATCTATGGTAGGAAAAGATAATTGTTCTAGTTTGTTGTTGCTATGATAAATGCCAGGGCCAAGGGCAACTTATGGATAAAAGGGTTTATGCTATCTTTTACTTTATAGTCTGTCATTGGGAAAAACCAAGGCAGGAATTCAAGGTGAGAACATGTTGTTAAACCTGTTTCTTGGAACTAAATTAGAGACCACAATGGAATGTTACTGACTCTTCTTAATTTTCTTTTTTTTTCTAAATAGAGATGAGTTTTATTTTTTAAATTGTTTTTATTGAGCTATATATTTTTCTTCGCTCCCCTCCCTTCTTCTCCCCGCCTCTACTCTCTCCCCTGATCCCCATACTCCTAATTTACTCTGGAGATCTTGTCTTTTTTTGCTTCCCATGTAGATTAGATCGATGTATGTCTCTCTCAGGCTCCTCTTTGTTGTCTAGGCTCTCTGGAATTGTGAACTGTAGGCTGGTTTTTCTTTGCTTTATGTCTAAAAGACATTTATGACTGAGTACATATTATATTTGTATTTCTGGGTGTGGGTCACCTCACTCAATGTGATGCAAGATCCATGCATTTGTCTGCAAAGTTCAAGATGTCATTATTGTTTTTCACTGTGTAGTACTCCACTGTGTAAATGTACCACATTTTCCTTATCCATTTTTTGGTCAAGGGTCATTTAAGTTGTTTCCAGGTTCTGGCCATGACAAATATTGCTATTATGAACAAAGTTGAACACATGACCTTGAATCAAATGAACCTAAGGAACAAGCTGTTGTTGCTATCCTAATATCTAACAAAGCAGACTTCAAACTAAAATCAATCAAAAGAGACAATGAAGGACATTTCATATTAGTCACAGGAAAAATCCATCAAGAGGAAATTTTAATACTGAACATCTATGCCCCAAATACAAGGGCACCTTCATATGTGAAAGGAACACTACTAAAGCTTAAATCACACATTAAACCCAACACACTAATAGAGGGACACCCCACTCTCATCAGTAGACAGGCCTGCCAGACAGAAAATTAACAGAGAAATAAGGGAACTAACAGATGTTATTACTCAAATGAACTTAACAGACACCTATAGAATATCCCATCCAAACATAAAAGAATATACCTTCTTCTCAGCAACTCGTGGAACCTTCTCAAAAACTGACCACATACTAGGTAACAAAGAAAACCTCAACAGATACAAAAAAATGAAATAACTCCGTGTATCTTATTGGATCATCATGGCTTAAAGTTAGAATTCAACAGCAACACTAATTTCAAAAAGCCTCCCCCGCCCCGCACGTGGAAACTAATTTTCTTTTGTAACCCAGGTCCACAACAGTGCTTAGGAGTGGCATCACCCTCCACGATCTGAGCCCTCCTACATCAGGCAGCAATCAAGAAAATGCTCTATAGATATTTCCACCAGCCAATCTTCTTGTGGCAATTTCTCACTTGAGTTCCTTCTTCCCAGGTATGTGGAGCTGATAACCAAAATTAGCTATGACAGTTATGCATAGAGTTTATATAAAATCCAGTAGAAGAATTTCATTTAGAACACTTGTCAAAAATTATCTACAAATTCATGTAGGATGTTTGTCTTCTGAAGAAACCCTATGCTATTAAGAGAAAATAATGATTCTTCAACTCTTAAAGTGCTACTGGACCTTGGCAAACACAGAGTTTCTGGCTATGAAACTATAAGCAACCTGCGCTGCCCATTATTTGATGATTTAAGTAAAAGCTACTGAATTATGAAGTGCACCAATCCACTCTAACATAGGCATGGTACATCCAAGATTAGACACAGTTGGGGCTAGAGAACACTGGCAAACTAAACAAGCAGGTAACACAGAATTCCATACTATCTGTCACTAAAGTCCCTAACATTTTTCCTGTGGATCTAATCAACAGCTTAATGAGAAGACTTTTATGCCTAACTAACAGAGAAGTAAAATGGTCAAGCTTTACTTAAGGGTTTTTGATAGACTGTGATAAGTAAAACTTCTTTCTATTGGTCAAAGGTCTTATATTGGGTATAATTGGTCATCCACTTTTTGTAGAAAGAGCAGTGACCTAAGATAAAAACATACATGAATTTATAATACTGGTTAATACCCTGTCTTGTTAAGGACATGAGAAATTCTGGGAAAGAGGCTTGTGAATGGAACTATGAAGCACGCAGGAAATGTCAAGATGTTTCAATTACATGTTAATGCTACCAAAGAGCATCTTCCATAGAAGAGGTACTAAACCAAGAGGCAGAATGACTTGGTCAGCTAAAGAAAGCCAGTCTTTTTCATTGGCCTCCTTGGCACAAGGAATATGTACACCAAATAGCCACACGTGCAAGTATGGAAGTTGTGCACAGCTCTCATTTATTAAAATTGATCTAATCACTGCTGCCCTGCAGTGTGGTCTTTATAGACAGCCAAGAAAATTGAAGCTTTATAAAGCCTTTGAACAAGCACTATGGATTACTGAGTAGTTTTATAATCTTCTATAGTAACTCTTGGAAACTTTTTGTGCATTCACACAATCCTGGCAGTGATTTTTATATGATTATCTGACCCCCATAATAAAAGAATTTGCTTCTAGTAAAAGACTCAGAATGAAAACTCCTCCCTACTCTGACTCAAGGATAAAAGCATAACAGCTAAAAATGGGATTCCACAAAATAAAGAGGAGGTGTATGTATAAATGAAATATTGAATACATAAAATTATAGCAATACGAGCCTAATGAACAAGAAATAGCAACTTCAACAAGGTTGCTGGTCATAAGATCAGCACACAAAAGTCATCTATAGTTCTATACACAAATAAAGTACTTGAACTGCCTTAATTTTTCATAGAAACTGATAAGCTGAACCTAAAATGTATGGTGAAATGTTAGTGACCCAAAATATTTAAAACACCTCAATAGAAAGAAAAACAGTCAGGGTCTCTAAAATTCTTTATTCCAGAATGTTCTAAGTGCTACAACAGTAGCGAGTGTTCTACTGGCATGAAGATAGACACACAGATCCACGAGGTAGAATTAATCATCCAGAAATCAAGCCATAACTTTATGCTCAGTCACTTTTGACATTTGTGCCCAGAAAATTCCACAGGAAAATTTTAATAAATGACACTGATAAAGCTGTATATCTCTATTCAAAATAATGAAGTTGACTCCTAGCTTATATTCTACAATGAAAGTATACACAAATAAATCAGAAGCTTGGAATAGACAGTCGAAACTATATTATTAGAAGAAAACATAGGCACATATTTTGGTGACTGTGAATACGGAACACATTTTTAGATATGAAGAAAAATAACAGTTTGATTAGTAGGTAGATGGGTTTCATCAAAATTTAAAACTTTTGTTCTCTAAATAGCAGCATTAAGAAAACAAAAATCTTATTCATTTAATAGGGAAAATATTTGTTAATCATATATCTGATAAGGGAATCATATGTGGAGTACATAAAGAGCTCTTAAATTGAAATGTACTTAATTGCCTTTTTAAAATGGGAAATATGTCTTGAAAGAAGAAATACAAATGGTTAGTAAGCACACACACATTCAGCATCATTAACCCTCGGGGAAATGCAAGGAAGACCTGCAATGAGATACCTCTTAACATCCACTGGCATGGCTATATGAAAAGACAGAAGCCTGGGTTAGAAGGAATGTGCTGTGAGAGCATGAAAGGATGCAGATGCTTTGGAGCACAGTCCTACAGATCCTCAAATTGTTAAACATGACGATACCATGGTACCCAGCAAATCCATTTCAACTATGTACTCAGAAGAACTGAAATCCAATTTCAACACAAACACATGTACACAATATTCATGGCAGAATTATATGCTAATAACCCCAAATGCAGAAAGAATCTAAATACCTGATGAATGAGTAAACAAAAAATGCTACAACCGTTTAATGGACTATTATTTGATCTTACAAAGGAATGACATTCTGATGGGTGTTACAACGTAGATAAACCTTGAAAATACTACACTAACTGAATGAAATCAGACACAAAAGACCACATTTTGTGTGAGTCCATTTACACGAAAATTTCTGAATAGAAAATTTCGCTCAGCTATATTAAATGTTGGTTACCTAGGGTTGGGATTGAGCAAGAGCAGAGAGTGGCTGCTAATGTGTGTTGGTGGATCTTGATTGTCAGCTTGATTAAATTAAGAAGAAATTAGATTAGTAAAGCTTGCATACGGGTATGTCTACAGGGGGACTTCCAGGGAGTATTAACTAAAGGCCAGAGACCTAGCCTTAACTGTGAGGCAAGCCACTTCACCTGTCTTGGTGAGCATTACCCATCAACTTACACAATTTAGAATTACCTGGGAAGAGAATTATGTAGGTCAGACTGGCCTGTGGGATACCCTTGTGAGAAGATTGTCTTGGTTTTTAATTGATTTGGGAGGGCCAATCTGACTGTGGGTGGTACCATTCCCTAGGTAGATGGTCCTGAACTATATAAGAAAGGTAGGTAAGCATTTGCTGCCAGCAAGCAAGATACATCTTCCGTGGTTCCTGATGCATTTCTTTAGCTGTGAACTGAGTTCCTTGGTCGGTGGTCATAATGTGTAGAATAGCAAGGGGGCCTGCTTTGAGATCCTGCTTTAAGAGTTCTTGACTTTCCTCAAAATGGGCAGTTACCTGGAATTGTAAGTCAAATAGATTTTTTTCTCCCTCAAGGCTGCTTTTAGTTGGGAGTATTTGTCACCATATCAGCTATGGAAGTAGCATAACACCCAGTGTGCTGGGGAACCTGGCTGGAATAAAAGGAAAATGGAGAAAGGCAGTGAATGTGGGAAGAATCTCTCCTAACTGCCTGGCTACCATCGGGTGAGCTACTCTGGCCTGTCACATCCTCCTCACTATGATGAACAGAAACCTCTGAAACCTTGAGCCCAAATGATCCGTTCTTCTCAGCTGGTTTGCTCATAGTATGCAAACCGAGAAGCATTGTGGTGCTCAGGGTTTCTCTCTTGGGTGATTGAAGGTGATTCTGAAAGTAATAGGCGATGATCTGTGCACACCTTTTCAAATAAAAATCATAAAACTACGCACCTTTCGAGGATGAACTCTGAGTTGTGTGTCACTGAAACTGCTTTTACAGAGAGTGAAATGAAGACACGGATTCAGGAGCTTAGTCATGGAATGTGTATTCTCAGCAGACTTTTTACTGTGTTCCCTGAATGTTTTCCAGGGCATATGTTGCCCCCACTTGTTACCCAAGACCATCCAAAGTGGTCCAGCATCTCAAAGACTGAATGCTGAAGGAGTTCCCCCAGCATCCACTGCCTAGTGCAATTCTCTCTACCATTCTGTCTACCTGTATCTTATGCTTTCACTGTAACTGGAAGATAAACTCTGCCTCTCTCTTGTCTGTGTCTAGGAACCTTATGGCAGAACTGCACCCTGGCTCCCCATCACATAATTCAGCTAGGAATTGACTGCAATTTGGTGCTTGTGAGAAGTGCACTTAAGATGCATCATTGGAAGGAGGCAGTCTAATGGACATGTTAATTAGCCATTCTCTTAGGGACTCCAAGCTCTATCATTGAAATAAGTTATATCATCAGAACAATGTCCCTGGGCCACATGACCTGGCTGGGCACAGACATTTTGGTGATGATTTATGCTGTAATACTATATTCGCTGCTTTTAGAGAAGGTCTATACAAGAAACAACCATTTGAATGGCTTATCTGTGTCTTCTGAAATCTGTAATAGGAGAGTTTTTCCATTATATTATCCAACGACCTTTATGTAAAGGCCCAGATGATAAACCCCTCTCTGTTTCCAGGAAGAAGTTTGCTTAGCAAGCGAGTCATATGAGTCCTCCCTCAGTTTTTTTTTTCTTTCCCTTACCTTCCCCCCTTTCCCCTTCCTTCCCTTCAATAATAGATACCATCTAACACAATAAATGTATTGGGCATGTGTTATGAATCTGTCAATCATGTTTCTTGTCATTTGACTGACCATCGCCATATCCTATGAATACATAACTATTGCCCGTCTTTTATTTCTGTACAAGCTGAGGCTGCAAGAGAATGAATGATGTATCCAGCCTTGCACACCTGTACAAGGTGCAGCTGGAACTGTCTGACTCTGGAAAGCAAGGTTTGTTCAGCTCCTGCCTTCTTGGAATTGTGAGTTTCTCCCCACCTCCCTGAGTTTCATTCCCTCAGTCATCTGCAGACTTTTGAATTAAGGAAGTGTACACACTAAATCCATGTTTGCTTTATTTCCCACAGCTCCTAGCTGAAAATGCTCAATAAATAATCTTGATTGATTCGTTCTTCCCAGTTCTGAGAGCCTTGAAAGAATGACCCTTCATAAATCTTGGCCGTTGTTTCTATTAATGATGCAAGAGTGGTAATCGTACAGGTTGGAGCTGAGAAGGACAGAACTGAAAGTAAGAATAATTCATTTCCCATTTTAGATTAGGTGCCTCGGAGGCTCTGGGTACATTCTAAGGCCTGGGGGCCTTTGGGTGCTCGCATATCGCTAGTGCTAGTTCAATCATCTCGTCTGATGTATGTTTCCATCAGTGATGGGTACGCCCTGGCCCTCTCCTCAGAAGATTGACTCTGATGGGCTTGGAGAAAAGACCTTTACTCAGTCAGCATGACTCAGCCAGTCCTTGGGGCTGCTTATCTGTAAACACACATTCATAAAGCAAGTCAGCTTGGAGACCTCAGAAGTTCCATTTACTCAAGTTCCCTTTGTTTCCTGTCACCCCACCCCCGTCTCCTATTGGTGTACATAGGTCAGTCGTCAAGCTCTTAAACGGAGGAGAAATGAAGGGCCAGGAGAGCACCAAGATTTTCATCCGTAAGCCCAGTGCCAGAAGTGATGGATTCTTTTATTAGTCCCTGCATTTCCCCAGAGCCTTCTGGTTTAAATTCCTAAATACGACAGGGAAATGAGACACGCTTTCTGAAAGCATCCTTGGAGTGTGATTCCTGGAGCAGTAGCCGCAGCACCATTGCCCTGGGACTTTGTTAGAAATGCAGAGTCCTGGTCCATGCCCTGTGAATCAGGATTTTGAGGGGAAGTAAAGAGCAAGAAGAGTCAGTTTCACACCATTGCTCTCTTTGCTTTTGTCCTTTTTTGTCCTGTTTGTTTTTCTCTGTGTAAGAGTCTGGCTGTCCTGGAACTTACTGTGTAGACCAGGCTGGCCTTAAACTCACTAAGATCTGCTTGCCTTGCTTCCCGGGTGCTGGGATTGTGCCACCACCACCTAGCTCACACCACTACACCCTTGAGGGTGCTCCTATTAAAATCACTTAAGTGTTCCTTGGTGAATGGCAATGTGGTGCCTGCAGAGGACTCTCTACTGTGTTTTCTGTTTTCTACCTCTAAAATGGGATCAGGTGAAATAACTTGTGACCTGGGCCACTACTCCCATAGTTGTTAGAAGAGTAGCAACCATTTTGTGAGTGTTTCTTTAAGGAGGTAGTTTTTAACTTTTCTGTGCTCTCACAATACTCCATACACTTCTACTGGAGAGTGACTCACTCTTGTTGAGTGTCCTCCATCACATGGACAACCTGATAAACATGTTCTGTAGGGTCTTGACAACCTGGCAATTAATATAAGGAGAACCTGTCAGTGACGAATAGATTAGAGACTGTGGCTGAGATTGAGTTTTGGTGATTTTGGGGGAACGTGTCTTCCGAGATTTGAAGAGTGTAGAGCAAAACAATGTTGGGAGATGTGGCTATTTGGAAGGAGATGACCTCTAAAGGGAGTGGCTCTATTAAGGGTTGTGGCCTTGTTGGAGGAAGTGTGCCATTGTGAGGGCGGGCTTTGAGGTTTCCTATGCTCAGGATACCACCCAGTGAGTCAGTTCACTTCTTATTCCCTGTAAGCCAAGATGTAGCCAGCACCATGTCTGTCTGCATGCTGCCATGCTCCCCACAATGATGGTAATAGACTGAAACTTTGAGCCACCCCCATTAAGTGCTTTCTTTATAAAAGAGTTGCTGTGGTCGTGATGTTTCTTCACAGCAATAAAAATCCTACCTAAGACCCGAGATAAATGTTCAGGTAAAGAAAGTAGATGTGATGCAGTTGGACTGTAGCCAAGAAGATGAAGATCATTTGGATTGTAAATGTGGCTCCAAGATACAAATGCAGATTGGCTTGCCTCAGAGGCTACATAGTCTGCTGTGCTCACTGTTCTTCACACTTTCAAAAGATAACTCAGAACCTGTGTGGGAAATCCAACTGGCTCTTCCAAGGGAGAGCAAACTGAATGCCACAGATGCAAAAAAATCTTACTTTAATCACAGGACTGACTGGCGGCAGAACCATAATGAAAAGTCAGAAGGTAGTACATGTCATCCCGACAGACAACCATACTTTTCCAGCCCATCTTTCTTCCTTCTCAAGTGTAATGCTCATCCAAAGAGAATAGAACCTTTCCAGGAGTGTAGGCTCCCCTGATGTCATGGGTGAAGCACCAAAGCTTTTTGTATTAATACTTTTTGTATTAAAGATAGCCTGTACTAGGGTATCACTTTATTACTCTTCTTGGCTACTGCCCAAATCCAATCGACACTGACAGTTCAAGGCTTCTATAAGCTAGTGGCTACCAATACTTCTAGCATTCAGAAGAAAGATGTTATGTAGACACCAGAAGACTTTAGTGATATTCAAAAACCTATAATTGATAATCAAGACTCATAGGGGCTCACAGAAACTGAAGCAACAAACACAAATTGTGCATGGGTTTGAACTGGATCCTCTGCATATACTTTATGGTTATGGAGCTTTGGGTTCTTATGGGACTCACAAAGATGGGAATGGAGGTATCTCTGACTCTTTTGCCTGCACCTGGGACCCTTTTCTTTCTACTGGGTTGCCATGTCCAGCCACGATATGAGGGTTTGTTCCCAGTCTTACTGTATTTTGTTAGACCAATTTTGGTGGCTATTTCTGGGAGGTCTGCTCTTTTTTATTTAAAGGGAAACAGACAAGAAGTTGATTTGGGGGAGGTGGGGGTGCTGGGAGGAGTGGATGGAGGGGAAACTACTGTCAGGATGCAATGTATGAGAGAAGAATAAAAGTTAAAAAAAACATCTTTTAGATAGTTTCCAGAAAATCTAACTATCAAGAAATTAGAAACGAGATAATGTGATTAAACACAGTGAGCTGATATGGCCACCAGGAGACTAGCAAGACCATTGCTCTGTCTATGTCCTTCATGGACACATGTCTACTCCATGTTTAATTCTTCCTAGGAATAAAATCCTGTTATTTATTTCCTAGGACCAACAACAGGGAATGCCACTGAGGTACTACCATCTCTTAGTGGTCTTCTTAGAATATTGTTTCCTTTGTCTGTTTCCACATGACCAAGTCCTGAACTGGGCCTTGCTAACCCTAAGAGTTGGATGCCATTTACTGGCAGAGAGAAGCCAAGGAGGGACAGACAAGACAGCTGTGTCTAGCTCTGCTGACAGATACGAAATAGGCAGGCTCTTTACTCTCTTCAGTTCCCTTAGCCTCTACCTCTTTATGTCAGTAATGAATATATTAGGCTGGCCGGCCCTACAAAATTTGGACTTACTTCTCCCAAGGGATATTTTAGCTTCTATGCAGAGCATAATGACAAAAGAAGACTTCTCTTAAAATTCAGGACAAACCTACCTGATGAAATTACAGACTTTAGGGCAGAACATCATGTAGGCAGAATATTCTGTCTGCTCGCAAGGCAGCTCTGCCTATCATGAACCACTGTTTTCATACTTTTGAAAAGAAGCCAAGGACAGGATCTGAATGATATGTGATACCCAGGATTGTGAGTTCATTTATGTTTTAGGCAGTTCATCACTGAGTATATTTATGGAGTACAGTATTATATTATTAGCAGCAGGTATTAAATATATTATTTAGTATTAGAGGTATTAGTCTCAAGCATTAGCGAAGATTAGCATTTGATGTATTAGTTCTTTGAGGTTACAATTAAGACTTGAATTCCTGACTTATTATCCAGTGCATGGTAGTAGCTGAATTACGGTTTAGCTTTAATTCCACAACGAGTTCACCAACATTGACAACCCAGTACTAATTAATGACAATTCTTTATTTGCAAATGTGTTTGAGAATAGATGGCTAACATGTTTGGTTATCATAGAATTCACAGGTGAAAACTTCAACACGGGCATTCCTTCGTTAATGAATTTCACAGCCTAGTGTTATGAAAAACTCTATGCTTAACTAAGTTTCAACCCTTTAAAGCTTCCTTTGAAGCAGTGGTTCTCAATCTTCTGAATGTTATGACCAATTAATATGGTTCCTTGTGATGTGATAACCCCAACCATGAAATTATTTCATTGCTACTTCGTAACTGTAACTCTGCTACCACTATGAATCATAATGTAAGTATCTGATATGCAGGACATTTGATGTGTGACCCCTCACAAAGGGGTCAAGACCCACAGATTGAGAACCACTGCTCTTAAGGGCCTTGGCCTATCCACTAAGTATGTCCCTTTCTTATTTCTTTTTGGATTCTGGAAGCAAAATTTTTGGTCTGCTGCTTCAACCCAGATCTTATTCCCTAGGCTCTCCATGGTACTTCATCACAGTCCCAAAACAAATGATTAGGCAAAGTATTAAAATGTCTACTGCCATATTTAATGTTCTTCCAGACTTCAATTATTGTTTCTCACACCTGAAGTCAAAGGGGCACTAACGCATTCGGTACACTCGCCCTCACAGATAAAGCTTTCCGCAGACAAAGAGTGAACTCTGTGGAATAGATAACTATGTTCCTAAAACCACAGCATCTCACACTATCAGACTTCCTAGAGGTTCTTCATCTCCCAAATAAGAATATCCTAGACATCCTTCCTCTCTCAAATAAGAACATCCCTTCTACCAACACTGTGGCCCATTTTGATCTCTGATTCAGGGACCTAGGGAGAAGTTTCTTTGCCCTCAGCACACTGGTGGGATTGACCCAAGGGGTCGGTCTCTGTGTGCTGACTCACTTCCTATGGAGGCAATCATGTTCCGTGGCCAGGGCTCCACACTGCTAACTTTATGTGCAGTAGATTCCCAATTTCCCTCTTCCTACTCTGAGTTTTGCTGTGCACAGTGGCTGACAATTTGCCACATAAAAAGTGTGCCTGTAATTTATGAGTGGAAGTTTCTGTCCACCCACTCCTCCAGCATGGAGACAGGATCATTTTGAGTGCTAAAAGCAGACTCCACTGCCTGCCTTACACCTCACATAAAGCCCATCTTAGGCATATATCAAAGTCTTCCTGACATTTGCAACCCTCTTCTCCCCAAGCGTCCCCTCCTCTGGTACTTCTCAGCACTCTCATTGACGGAGATGTCATCTGCTTGTTCTGTTTCCCACAGCTGAGAAGCCTGGTATAAACCCCACTTAGCAAGCAACGGTTTGAACTAGGACTAGCTACCCTCAATCCTCCCAGCACTCTGGATTTAAAGCCTTCAGGGAGATTGTGACTCAGGCCACTTACCTGCCATGGATTTGTTATTGCTGTTGTCATTGATTAAAGGAAACGTCAAATTCTTCTATACGCAACAATGGCATACAAGACTCTTGGGTAGATGGGACCATTTTATCGTTGCCTCCCCTCTCGTTTTCCACTAAAATGTACCCAACTACAGACTGAGCTATTTAGTATCTCTGTGATTTGCTCTGAATAAAATTAAAGCTGTCATACTTACACCTTGCACTTAGACCATAAAGCATGTGGACAGAGAAGAGGTTGTCTGCATAATATGCTGAGGGGCCTCTTGCTGTTGTAAGGGAGGCCAAGCTGAGATGCATGTGTTGTCTGTCTGGTACGTGTAGGTTGGGGAAGTGGCAGACAGAATGGAGAAGATGAATATCACATTTGTATCTTTGCCAATTTCCTTAAAGAATGATCCCAGACCATATAATACATAGAACATGGGAGAGACTCCTGCTGCCCCTAGGGACAGTGACAACAGAGCCTCTCTCAGCAGGTTCCGGGACTGTAGCTGCTTCTGAGTAGAAACTGCCAATCCTGTGACATGGATATCCTGGTGCCAGGACCTATGCTGACTCTCTAAGAAAGTTCTGCTCCGTTTTCATTTAATATTTCTCCCTCCCTCCCTCCCTCCCTCCCTCTCTCTCTCTCTCTCTCTCTCTCTCACACACACACACACACACACACACTTCATACCTGAGTTAACACAGGCACAAATTAACATATACACACACTAATCACGCCAGCCTCCTACATCAATGCACATCATCCGTGGATGCTCCTTTCAGACTCAGGATGATGATGATGATGATACTGATAAACATTCAGTCAATCCAAGGAATTATGTTTCTCTTTTCTCTCTCATTTTCCCACTAAAAAGGGTCTTTAAAATGCATTAAGTCAAGTAAAATTTTACTCAGAGGTTCATATGACTGGAGCAGGTTGACAAGAAAAACAATCACAAAATAAATATTTTTTTGTTTTGTTGTTTTTTAAAAAAGAACATTTCCATATACATCGTCTCTAACTTGACAAAACTGCTTCCTTGGACAGACAGGTGCTGTGGGAAGAGGGCTCTGGATGAACTGTGAGGGGCTCTTGGAACAAGTCAAAACTGTGAAACTGGGGGGCTGAGAAAGTGAGGGGGCTGGCAGGAGGAAGAAGTGAGGGAGTGAGCAAGGAGGCTGTGGCCTGCCGTTAGTGTAGGCTCCTCTGCCGTAGCACTGCACACGCTTTCTGAGGAAGTGGCACCGAAAGCCATCAGCCCATGCCCCCCCCCCGGGGTGCAGTGTACAAAAGGTAAGAACCGATGCAGGGAGTCACAGAACAACAACATTTTAAGAAATCTGGTTAAAAAGAATACAAAAGTGACTCCACAGAGGGGAGGTCCCACCCTTCCCACTCTTGTCCCCTCTTGCCGTTCTGGATGACAAAAATCACCTTGAAGCATTTTCACTTCGTTTCTTTCATGGTTTAGCTGGTTCTTTTATCTCTTCCTTGGCTCTTCTTCAAATGCATTCATTTTAGAGAGCACCAACTTTACAGACCCGAGGCTGCTGAGCTGTGGCCTCCTTGTGAGTGGGGGCGGGAGGGGGTGTTGTATGCACTTGTGCACGTATATCGTGGCTGTTTCATTCATTGTCTCTCGCCTGCTTCAGTCCAAGCCTTGAGCTCCTATCTCCCAGGCGCTGAAAGTCCCATGGAAGCACCCTGTTGGCACTGAGGTGAGGGCTCGGATTATCTTTGCACCCTGAATGTGTGGATCAGCTCTCTGACCAGTGCTGGGGTAGTTCCCCCATTAGCTACAGAGTTTGCCTGTCTCATACTCGACAGGATTTGGCAGCTTGGAATTGAAAGCTCTCAGGGAGGATTGGATCCTGCCCACCTCGTTGTTGGCCAGCTTGAGCCTATGCCGGAGCAAGCAGGAGAAAAGGTCCAGTCGGACTTTGCCAGGCGGAGAGAGTTGATTGACCCGGTCTCTGAGCTCAATGAGTTGTAAGAGGGCAGAGTCCTGGGAACCTTGCGTATATGGGTAGTCTAGCTGGAGAATTAGGTCTCGGATAGCATCCGGATCAAAGGGCAGGCTGTAGCCAAAGACCTGCAAAGTGTTGATTTTCATGTAGCCCAAGTTCTTAGAGGGATCCGTCATCTCCAGGGGTTCATAGTAGATTGTCTCGTTGGAGCTGTCATCCAGGGACTTGATTCGGCTCCTTAGGTAAACATGGACTGTCTCAAAGAAAGTCTTCCACCTGTTCCCCAAAGTGATTGTCCAGTTTTGGCACTGGGCAGCTGCATCCACGTTAGTCCTTTCCCAGTCAGGAAAGCTGCCCTCGTTGACAGGCATGAACCAGCTCTCGGAGTGGCTGCCCCCGAAGGGGTTGACGTAGATGGCCATGACAGGCTCCAGGGTGCTGTTCTTAGTGAGACAGATCTGCAAGGACAAGGCTAACATGACATGCACCAGCCCGGGCTTGTACTTGTTGCTCTTCAGAGTCAGCAGCATCCGCTTCCTCCAGGAAGGGTCAAACCAGCTGCCCAGGCGCATGTCGTTGCTGATAAAGATGGAGTGGACCTCAATGCGGCTGTCTCGCTTCTGTAGCAGGTACTTCAGTTCTAAGTCCTGCAGGTCTGTCTCCAGTCCCAGGAAATTCTCCAGGGACTCAGCTACCTCCGGACGGCACAGTCCCTGGGCCAGCACATAACCCGGGTTACAGCTCCCGCAGCGAGTACTATTGTCTGAAGCACAGTGGGCACATGCAGACCCTTCACCCAAGGCACATGGGATAGGGCCCTGGCAGGAAGATTGGTCATAGGGACAGGTGCAGCTGAGGCTCTGTTCCAGGAAGGTCCCAGGGAGGGTGCTTTCTCCACAGTAGAGAAGGGATTGGATTCGGTTCCACCAGAAAGACAGGGACCTTGAAGAGATAAAACAAAGAAGTAAGAGGCAAAGGAAACTGCATCCTCTGTCCTCTCTAAGAGTATGAGGACACCGACTAACAGATGGAGTGGAGGGGGCAGGGGCAAGGGAAAGATCACAGCAACAGGTTCCCTGAGTGGTGAAGACCCTGGAGCTCCACCAACCCAGTTAAGCCTGGAACTCTATCTAGCGGACTAGGCAGGAAGATTTTGACATCAGGGTTGCCCTGTAAACAGCCAGGCTAATTTCTTTCAAAACTGGAGGCTTTTCAGTGTCTTGAATCAAATCTAGCCTTTTAGTTTTCTCTACAGCATAGATCTTTAACAGTTCATGGGCTTGCCAAGTTCATGCCCAACTGAAGGTCTCTCCTTCTTTTCTGTTTTATCCTTCTTACAGGAAGACTTGAAATTTTTTTTTTGTGGGTTACTTAAACTTTGGATTTCAACTTTTAACTACCTCCTCAAATCGGTTCTTTCCAGTGTCTCCTTCAAAGGACGATTCCAGTCACTGTCTCACCATTGTGTTCTGGTTTCACCCACAGCAACTATCTGTATAAAATTACTATTGGTTTATTGAGCCCTTATTCATAGCTGGCTTCCCTGGAAGTGCAGTGAGAACAGGGGTTCTGTGCTGTCCACAAACACATTCTCACAGAGCAAGCTTGTTTCTTGTTCATGAGGGGCATTGAAAAAGTAGTTGCTAAAAACAAAACAAAACAAAAACAAACAAACAAAAAAGAACCATTTTACTAACTCCTGCCGGTCTGTCTTCTCTACCCCTGCTTCCTGCCCTCCCTGAGGCTCAATTAGTGACATGGCTGGGCTTTTGTGACAGTAGCTACACTGCCCAGAGCCCTGTCTCACCTCCATATGCTAGGAATTCCTATCGTTTCTTGCATAAGCCGTCCAAGACTTCTTAGGAGGTTTTCCTCTCCAGCCTCTGCCTCTTGGGAACTATCTCTTTTTTATGTTTTTGTTCTTTATTTTTAATTTATGTCCTTTTGATTGGTGTTCTACTTTCATTAGTTTCAGTGGCTAATAAGTCAGGATTTAAAATTTTTTATATCTTTACATGTTTGCTAAATCTTTCCTTGTCACCCGTGTCCTCTATAGCTAAATAGCAGGACATGGAATATAGGTATACTACATTTTTAATGAAGGCATGTATGAATGAGTGAATAAGTAAGTGGATTCCTATCACAGTATACTCCAGCTCTATTGGGAGAGTCCAGGCCTCAGCTTTCTTCCCACCTATGACTCAGACAAGTGATGAGAGCCACTTGTTTGAAACAGTCTAGTGTGTTTATTTCTCATTATTTGCAGTTGGTATATGGGCTTGAACTCAACCCTTTCCCTCACTAGATGACTTACAAAACTGGAAAAGATTAAGTGAGAATTGGGCTGTTACTAGAATAGTATTTGAATCTACTATCATTTACATAAAAGTTACACAGGCTCCCTTAACTTCTTCATACATAATGGATGATTGAATATGACAAAGGAGGGAGGCTAAGATCGCAGAACCAGAAGGGCTGAATGTGTCACCACTTTCTGTTCCTCCATGTTGACCACAGCATCCTTCTTGGCTTCAGCAGCTCTGGCAGGAGGTGCTGTGCTCTGGATTAGAAGCCCGGGTACTCACCTCTCCTTGGG
>LOEQ01002817.1:23297-37273 GCA_001685075.1 Bramus lutescens | reverse complement strand
TTCTTTATTAACCAAAGAAAGTAACACATAGACAGATGACCCTCCTACATCAGACAGAGGCACAGGGCCAGAGGTGGTCCCTGTTAGCCTATGAGTGAGCCAGTTACATCCACTTGATGGGGTGCTCACAGGTTTTGGGGATCCCGAAGATGAAAAGTGCAAGAGAAATACGAGTGGTTATGAGTATTATTATTATTAGTATTAAACATTTTCGTCCACTTCAGCATCGAGATATCCTTAGAGAAAATCAGCTATGGGATTACTGCATATTTCAGTAAGTATATTAAATATACATAAACTCTTACAGCCATGTAGTATTCCAAACACCGTATTTTAAAATATTATAAAATTGGCCCATCAGTTTTCCCTGATGTTTAAAGTATAAGATGAAAAATGGGGAGCTTTAAGTTCACTGAAATAATTATGTAATAAGAATGATGGGGACCTGAGGCCCTTTCTTCTCAAGAGCTCAAAGTCCTTGCCAACAATCAATCAACCAATCAAGGAGTATTTATTGAGCAACCCCTGTTCAATTCTGTACAATTCATCAAACATTCATAGAGCACCTTCCTGGAGCTCTTGTGGGGCTCTACCTGGTACTGCTGACCTCCCTGTATGTAGCTGCAGGCACCTGGGCTTTGCAGCAGGCACAGGAACTGCAGTTCCGCATCCTTTCCTGAGAGGTTGTGATTCCCACCTGGTTCCCACGCTGGAGTCTTTGCAGAGGCAAGCTCACATTTATTTTGTTTGCCATGATGTCAACAGTGGCTAGTGTAGTGCCTGGAATGTCGTAAGAAAGCAATGAACCCGAGGATGTGTGAGTAAAGTGTTCTAGTCTTTTCAGGAAGATAGGTGCAATGATGTGTAAGTTACGTAATGAGTCATTCGAGGAGGCGAGGCAGGTAGATTACAAATGACAGATAGACATCCAAGTTGTGACCAAAGGATGTGTCACAGGAAGCACATTCCCAGGCAGAAGGAAAACTAAAAGAATGGGGGAAACATCACTGACTCTTTAAAGATAAGTAGGGAGCAGACAGTAGAGGAGTTAGGGAAATATGTTGTAAGGAGAAAAAAATCAAAAAGAAAGACAGTGGGATCTACGCACAGGCTTCAGAGTATATAGGTATGGGCCTGGCTCCCTAAGGAACCCAAAATGCAGGGGACTCCTGTCTACCTAAGCTTAGAAAATGCACAGAGAATAAATAAAGCTGTCAAGTGGGAGATGGGACAATACCACAAACACTGGGAAAGGAGTCAGGGCTGATCTTGGGAGTTTAAATCAGTCTTGAAAAGTGAGTAGGGATTCAAGGGAACTTGTGAAAGTATGTCTGGAAAAGAACAAAGAAGCATCATCAGAAACAGCGTCTGAGAGCCAGCAAGACACAGTCCAAAGGAGGACCAGGACCAGGACCACACCAGGTGTAGGGTAATTCTCCAGCTTTCATCCCAGTGAAGCAAAGCCACCAGTGCTTTCAGGACCCAATCCAACCCTCCCATTTTCCCAATAGGAAAACACAGTCCAGAGCATAGAGTGGCTGGGCTGTGGTATCTGAACAACAAAATATTCCTAAAGATTGATTGATGATTGATTGATTTTGAGATAGGATCTTACTGCTAGGCTGGCCTGTAAGTTATGATATGGCTCAGTCTGTCCTCCTAACAATCCTCCTGCCTCACCCTCCTAAGTATCAGGATCACAGGACTGAGCCAAAAATAATTAATTAGTTTAAATCAACACTGGAACTTTCAGACTCTAGATCTGTGTCATTTCAATTCCTAGAAAACGGGTCAAAGGGTTGACACCACAAAATGTCACCACTTTCTAGACAATAGTCTAAAGAGATCAGTTCATCTAATATGCTAGTGATCTGCTTTCCTCAGAAGTCTAACACTGGGCAAAAACAAAACAAAACAAAATGCAATGATGGGAAGTAAATATTACTATCTGCTAGGTTGGGAAAGTCTCACTCAGCCCCTGTGCCTCCTCCGGGCACTTCTCACCCCGCCCTCTACCCTAAACCTCTCCCATGGGCTGGGCCTCTATATCCCCAGCTTCTCTTCCTTATATAATTCAGCCAATTTGGCTATGTGCCCTCTTGGTCCATGCTCCCTCTTGGTTTTCTTGACCTCTTGCTGCTCCTGGTCTCTTGGTCCTTATCTTCTCCTACCCCCTTTCTCTCTTTCCTTTCTTCTTCCCTCCCCACAATCTGGTTCAGTCTGCTGGCCTGGTTCAGTCTGGGCTCTTCCAGATGCCTCTGGCTGTTTTCTTCCTTATATCTACAATAAACCTTCTCAGACGTGTCCAGGAGCCATCATGTCCTCAATTTTTCATTCACTATCTTTCTATAAGAGATTAAGAAAAAAAGGTCTAGATAAGTTAAATGAGCAGCTCACTATCACATATATTGTGTCCTAAGGGCTAGGATGAATTCAATACACTCTTGCATTGCTTTATTCAGATAGTGGCAACTCACAGATGAATGTCACAGTTCCTGCCTGTATGGCACTTGTAAACTTATGTTTCTAGAATCCCAGTGTTCTGGTGGATCTTCTTGGGCTGGCCTCTTTTCCCACGTGGACACTGTGCACTGAATACACATACATCTTAGTGATCAGACTAGACTGGGAAGACAGAGCCAGGCTTACTTCAAGGCCAAGTCTCTCTTTTTGTAGTACTTTCTATAAGAAGAGCCGTGGCTAAGAACCAGCATGATTTAGTGGGACCTGTGTGAACGGGTTGGGCTGAATGGCAGGTACAAATGGGTGCTATAGTGTTGAGAAAATAGTTTGTTCCTACCACACAGTAAGCTGGCCACCAAAGTGTTGCTAAGTTGTATTCCAGATTTTCCATCTACCCACTCCTGAGTGGGTGATCCACCAACTAGCTTCAGACAGGGAGAGAGATAACAAGCTGTGTGTAGGGAAGGGCAGGG
The DNA here is from genome assembly GCA_001685075.1 of Bramus lutescens. NCBI lineage: Eukaryota > Metazoa > Chordata > Mammalia > Rodentia > Cricetidae > Bramus > Bramus lutescens. The sequence continues at coordinate 34,337 of LOEQ01002817.1, read as the reverse complement.
CAGGGCAGGGCAGGAATAGCCACAACAGAGGCATTCCTGTTCTTTCTCTGACTCCCAGGCCTTTTCCTACCCAGTACTCATCCATCTCATTCCCACCATCATTTCTCCATATGGAGGCTGACTGTAATCTTGTAATTTTTCCCTCTCTCTCTGCTTGTTCAAATGTCAGTTCCACAAGAATACAATCAGCCAGGTAGGCCTCTGAGAAGAGGAACTTCCTTTTGTTGATTGTGGTACAGGATGAGAAAAATGAGGAAATACCCTGGCATTGTACCCATGTCCTGATAGAGCGGAGAGTAGTAAGCCAGATCTTCACAAGGAAGGCTTGCTGAGACTTCACGAGATACCAAAGTCATTATTATTTTTATTTCTATTCTGTTCCGATACCACCTCTCTCCTCCATGGATAGGTGATGAGGTAGGAAGAAGAAAGGGGCCTGGAAAGAGTCGCGAGTAGACGCTGTCAGGAACCGACTTGGGTAAGCAGTACAGACTGATATACAGCCCTGTTCTTACACAAGTGTTGGAGGCTCTATCTCTGAAGGGTGAGTCAAGACAGTGCTGCAGATTTCTCTGCAGAGGGCCAGGCAGTTCTGGGAGGTTATTAAAAGGGCCCATAGAGGTAACTGGAAGTGCAGTTCACTCAAGTGCACACATTTCAAAGAGTGCCTCAGATAAGCTTTCAGAAGGGGAAAATAATTGTGTGCTAATTGGTCTGTTGACAGAGACCATCCTGCCTTCAGAAAGCCCTGATGTCTCCCAGGTTCATTAGCGCATCCAATTTTCCATAATGCCAGACTGTGAAAACCATCACTCCAGTGAGCCTATACTCCTCCCCTTCTCTCACTTCCAGATTGCTACTGCCCTACCTGGGGAAAGGGGGGGACACCTGTGATGCTAACAGCAGAGGAAAATGGGCCTCTAATGGTGAGCGATGGGGCCAAGCCCAGAGAGCTCAGTGATGGTGTGTGTGTGCTTAAAAAGGCTTCAAAGTGGATCAGAGGCCGAAGACTGCTGTAGCTTTACCAATGCTTATTTTTTCCCTTAGGATGGGCTATGAAAAACTCCCCCTTTCTGCCTAGGGTCTGGCTGGCTTCTGACTGGCTCTGTTCAGTCATCTCGTGGGCTTTTCAATCCCTGCTCACCAAATCCTTCCACCTCCTGTTACCAAAGAGGTGAATTAATTATAACTATGAAAAAGTCCCTATCTTGTCTTCATGGTGCTGATCCCTTCTAGGAAGTTATAGACAGCTGTATATGCATATAACCTTTTATACTTCGCATGGTTTTCCTGTGGGTTGGATCATCTGGTGTCACCCCAATGTGACAGCAGAGTAGACAGGGATGGCAATCATCATCTTTATCATCAGGTAGAACATGAGTGCAGTAACTAATTGGCAGAGATGCCAGCCTTGTTACCCAACAGGCTTCCAGAGAATTTCTGAGGTGCATTTGCCCTTTGGTTGCCACAAGAAAAGGTCTGGAGGAGCTGGAGGAGTCAGAGGAGAGGAAGAATAGTTGTGGTTAGGGCATAATGGGTTGAATTATCTGGAAATTGTTCAATGTTTTAAAAACATAAGTAGTCATATTAGCTGAAAGTCCTGTGTACAGGTGAGTTAAGTGGGGTGACTCAGATTACAGAGGGAACAAAATGAGTTCAATGACTCCTTAAGGTCATAGACACAGCAAGCATCGGGGCTGAAACCCAATCCTCGAGTACTCTTGCTCCATTTGGTTTGTTTGCCTCTAAACTGTGTAGCCTGATTTCACCTCTCAAACATTTTATTGAACATCCTGCCCCATGCCAGATGCTGTAAAGGGACTTGGAGCGACGTGCATTCTGTAGGGTCCCTTCTGCTTAAAGACCTACTATCATAGTGGGTGTGGGGAGGAGGGAAACAGGCATGCAAACAGACGGAATGTAATGTGGCAAGTCCTACCTCGAAAATGTGTGCCGAGCAGGGCAAGCCTTATGGCACAGAGTAATGTTTTCTGGTTCCCAAAGGAACGAACCAGAGCGGGAAGGGCACCTGTTTCTCCCCATTAATGCAAAGAAGTTACTAAGGAAGAGTGAAAAGTAATCACAGGTTCGCTTCAGGCAGATGTGCTAGAGGTTGTTTCTTTCATGAAAGCAGAGCAGGTGAGCAGGGCTCTTCTCTCACCCTATTCATCCCCACCCAGTGATACAGTAACGAATGGGATGGAACCCAGCAAGACTCATGTAGAAGGCATGCTCAGTAGAAGGAAGCAGATGGCAAGTGATATTGCACAGAGGATTGTTAGCTCCAAGGATGAGCTACAGGGTGCATCCTGGCTGCTGCACTGTCCTATATGGGTCTATAAGTGTTAATCATTTAGAGAGGAGGTAGACTCCACTGATGGCAATACTGCAGATCAAACCCAAGCAGGTGAGCAGAGCTGTGAGAAAGGATACCAACACAGCCCTTTGATCCTTAGTCTCGCAAAATGTCCTTGAAATCTATATGTCTCACTAAAGACTGGGAAGGGTGGAGATGGGAGAAAATCTGAAACTACTCCATTTTACACATAGTTTTCTGAGTTGTATCCTATGCCGAGAACCCACTGTACTCCCAGAGAAAACCTTAGGTCAGGCGGTGCAGTGGGGATTGAATATTCATTTCACAGTCCTTGGAAGGGTTCCCAAAGAAGGTTTCCAGGGATAGTGGTCCCTCCTCTGAGGAGACAGGCAGTGCAGTGGCTGTAACTCTGGGATTATAAGAGATAGGGCTTTAATACTGACCTGTCTTCCACTCCTCTATCGTAGACTTCAGGGATATGTCTAGGAACCCATGGCAGCGACTCTACCGACACTGCTGGGTGTATGAGTTGAAAATCAACTCTAAACTAGTTATTTTTCTCTGAAGATAACTGAGAGTTATGTGAAGCTCCAAACAGCAAAAGGATCTGATTGTCAATAATTACAAAATTCAGCTAATCAATATCTAAGGATTAAGCCCATTCTTCTAGATATCAGGAACGAGGACTTGACCGTGAATGAGGGTGTGGTCCTTGTGCTGATGGCAGATAAAACAGAAACAGTAGTGGCTCAGAGACGGACAGAGAGACTTCATTCATTTGCTCATTCCTTTCTCCCTTCATTATATGACATTTATTTACTCACGACTGACAAGGTTGCAAGCTCTGTACTCTTCTAGGAAATGAAGGCTGAGTGACACCCAGTTTCTCCTATAAGGCTCTCTGAGTTTCCTGTGTCCACAGTCACGTTAGCTAGCACCTGTAGTTCAAACGACAAGCTCAGTAATGGGGGCATGTGCTTGGAACCCTGAGAAGGAGCATTTCACTATGGTAGGAGTCAGGAAAAACTTCTCAGGAGGTCAGTTTTCTCAACTGAGCAAAGAAGGGAAGGAAGAGCCATTTGGGTCCACAGCCAGACGCTGGGAATACAATACAGAGCAAGTGGCAGGAAGTGAGATATGAGAGGACATTTTAAAAACATTTGGTATTTGGATATGCCTGGGTTACATGATGTGAGCGGAAGATAAAAAGCACTTGGGCAGAGAGAGGACTGTTTAGAGATGAAAGTAGGAAGACAGCTGGGGCAGAACGTCAATGATTTTGTTTTCTTAAGAACAATCAGCCCTTTCAAGCGCCAACTGTGTTATGCTCTGGGCAAACTGTCCATTTTCTTACTGACTATTACAGACTTTCTTCAAGGTTGAAAACTCTTCCAGTTATGTAATAGTTTTAGAGAGAGAGAGGAAAATGAAGTCCAAAGAAGTGTGGTAACTTGTGCAACACCCAATCTGCACGCAATGGTAGGACTTGAATTCTTGGAGAGGAGAATATAAAAGCATTATGGATGAAAATCAAGTATGCGTTGACAAGGATTTGGATTAGTGGACCAGAATTGGGGATGAAGGGAATTCAGGGGCAAAGAGCAATGGTAATGATGGATCAGTGAATCTAAGTTAGGGTGAGAGGGGAATGGGCTACTAGAAGGTAATGAGATCTTTGAACTGTTGATAAAATGTCTGTCTTCATATGAGACAGAAGTATGAGGGGAAATTCTCCAAAGTTCTAATATCTTGCTAAAACTCTCTCCAGGCTACTTAGAATCCCTTTCCATCACTTCGAGCTGAATTCGATACAAGCTGCATTTGATACGAGCTTCATAAATGAGCCCTTTCATTCTGCTAATGGAAACCCATCCCCTTCTCCCGGATGCTCCCTCCAAACACCGTATTCCTGTAATCTGCTACTTTTTCTACAGTTAATTTCCACTGTGCTCCCTGTGAGTCGTGGCTAGTCCTCAGCGTCATCTCCCTAACCCCAAGCTCTTCTTAAGAGCCCACTTTACCTGTTTTGATTTAGCTCAGCTTCGCTTCCCCAGGAACGGTGTCCTCTGCAGCCTTCTCTAGTGGTGGCTGTTTTCTTTCTCCCATCTCATACTCTTGAGCATGGAAACGAGGCAGATCCCTCACTGCAGCTCTTTCTTATTGTCAGGCTATCTCTGGCTAAACCAGGATCATGGTGCAATGTACCTCACTAGCCACCCCTTGATATTTATTTTTCTTGTTACACTTCTTGGCTCACTGAGGATTTATAGTAGTTGGACTTACTATTGTTACCAGCAGAGGTCTGTACCATTCTTACTGACTTCTGCATCCCATACATAATAGATACAATCATTTAACCTTTGCTTCTCTCTCTTAGATGCTTGGCTGCTTGACCTTGCCTCCTCACAGCTGTAACCTCATCTTTGTCACCACGCCCACATTATGTCCTAGACTTTATAGCAAACTGTGTTTCCTCTATAACTGAAATACAAAAATCACATCATGCTTCCTCCGTCTCTACCCTATAACATATCAATTCTCAACCTGGGGTTTCAATGGCCCTTTCAACAGGGGTTGCATATTAGATACTTAAAATATGATTCATAACCATAACAAAATAATTAGTTATGAAGTAGCAATGAAAAATGGTTAGGAGTTACCACCTATGAGGGACTATATTAAATGGTCACAGCATTAGGAAGGTTGGGAACTATTTATCATCAGACTTAGACTTTCAATCTTTGGATTTGACCTACTTTTTATCATTCTTAGCTCCCCCCCCCAGTGGTTGACTTAGAATCTTGAATCTACACTGTGCTCCTTGGTATATAATCTTAACTCCTTTGCCTTTTTCTTCCACCTTGTCCACACTTGCACCTTGGTTAAATCCAACTGTCCATCTAGTGCATGCCTGCTGGTAGGTAGAACAATAAATGGAGTTGATAAAATGCACCTAACTATAGTGGCTCATGTCACACTGTATTGCTGTGGGATAACCCTTCTGTATGCTGTGAGTAAGTGTTACTCTCATGGGTTGATATAAAAGCTGCTTTGGCCTATAGCAAAGCAGAATAAAGCTAGGTGGGGATGTCTACAGATCATTTTGATTTTATACTTAGAATTTTAAAACTCCAGAATTCCCCAAATTGTTATTACTTATCCATTAACATAAGACCCTTAGTAGAAATGTCCTACAGGTTAATTAGAGCAGGGGGGATTGAAGATTACAGCTATTGGCGTCACAGTAACTATGGAGCCCTTAAAGACATGCATGGGATCATGAGATTCTGTCATGGTCCTGCTGGAACTCCTCCCCTGCCTGGTGCTAACATTTCTTTTTGTGGCCATGCCAAGCAGCTGTAGCCTACTTCGGAACTTCATCTTGTGTAGTGTCTTCACAGTTCACTTCTCTGTCCTCACAGGGCTCTCTGTGCATTTCAATGGCTATTAAAGTACTTACTGGCTCGGGGGCTTTAGCACTTAGCATTTTTTTTAATAAAAAAAATTGAAACAGCCTTCCTCAGTCCTACACAATCAGTCTTGTCATCGCTCAGGTCTCAACCTCCCAGGATAAACCTTAAAGTGCTCTTCCTGACCAACCTAACTAATGCTAGTTGCTCTCTCCCCAACCCTAGAAACATAGACCTTGTCTTCAAATAGCTATCTGAAATCTTCTCTTACTGAGTAGCTCAATCCTACTAGGATGCAGTCACGCCTATCTTTGACAACAGCAAATCAGTCTGCAGACTAGATGTTCCTTCAGACGATGGGTGATGTGGCCCTTTGTAAGGAGCAGCTGAGATGCCACCAGAAAGCAACTGTTTCCCTTTGATCAGTGTGGTCTGGCTGACCTGGAGCTAGTTGAGGATTTGGCTTCCCCTTTACCTTAATAGCCCCTGTGGCTATCTGGATATGGTGCAGTCTGCGCAGTGTGCTCTCTCTGTCAATGAAGTAGGAAGCCGCCAGCTGGTGCAGGGTTTCCAGGGACACAGCGGAGCTGTTCCCACTGCCCCCAACCACAGGGGCACCTCCTGATGTTTCTGTCTTTCTGCTCAGTTTCCTCTTGTCCACAAAAATGGTCAGGGACTCTTCCCCTATAACAAAAACACAAGCTTATTAGTGAGGTTATCAGCTCCAACATCCCTGGCCATTAAGAACCTGTAGCCCTCAGGCAGGGCAGAGTGATCTCAAAGAGAACACTGCCCCTGCTGCGAGTCTCTCCCCATCATTTCCACTCTGAGAGCTCTTTCCTCAGACTGTGCACAGGGTCACAGGCCTCCCTGCCTGGGAAGCCCTCCTTTGCCTAGCTCTTAAAGCTTCCCAAAGCTCACCCCTCAGCAGCGTCTCCATTTAACATCCTCTATTGATCTCCATCACAGGCAATCTGCCTCCAAGGGGGAGACACATTTCTCCCCTCTCAAGTTGTTTATGAGAAGCCACATGGCTATTATTGCTTCCAGGGAAAGGGCAAAAGCTTTGAGGCTCTGCCTCCTCCCTCCCCATCAAACATACACTACCCACCACAGGCCAGCAACTGGCCCCAACCCTGGGGGAGCTGCATTTTTGTCCACTCCACACTAAACTAAATGTTATGATAAACCCTGCTTTCTTCTTCCCATAACTGGGAGAACCCTGTATCTTCCGGTCTTGTGATTCTGTCCAGAGTCCTGGCTCCATTGCGCATAGCCCGGTTCCCACACCATTCTAGCAGAGGGAGAACCACCAAATTGTTGGAATTGTGGTTTGGCTGCTCACCAGTCTATACAGAAAGGGAGGAGGGGGGTCAATGACTCAATGAACATCTATCTATTTCTTTGCCTATAGCTCTGACATTGTAGCCACAGTAAGAATTAAGAAGTGGAGAAGTCCCTGGGTTAAATAGCTAGTCAAAATAGAAGTAGGAGCGCCCCCTGCTGGTAGATGTTTCGTAGACACCTGTGTGTGCCCTCCCATCTCCTTCCTTACTCCTTACCCCACTCCTCTCAAGATGCCACTTTCAAGAGAATAGAAATGGTCTAGGGTGGTTTCGGGTGCAGAGAATACACTGTTCTCCGATACACCAAGAAAAAAAAAATAGTGCTCAGGCAATAATAAGCCAAAAAGGAAGAAAAGATGCAGGGAGAATGACATTCAATAGATCATCAAAGCTATTTTCCGCAGTGGAACAGCCAGTTGGCTGGGGCCCAGAATGCTGCTTACCTCCGAGAGTGGCAGAAAGTAAGAAATGGGTGCCGTACTTTTTGATGAGGTTTTCAGTAACCTGTTGCAGGTTGGGTCTCCTTCCGAGGAGGCGGATGTTGCGAACAAACTCTGGGGCGAGAGGCAGGGGCAAACTGAAGAAGTCTTTCCTTTCTAGGGCCAAGTTGTTCACTTTCCATCGGGCAAACTCCCTGCAACGAAAGCCTCCATATTTCAGAACAAGAAGTATGAAGCCTGAAATAGATCATTTCTCCCCTTGAGGCCTCCCTCCTCAATATCCTTCTCATAGGGTGGAGATTTCCAGCCTGAAAAGCCGATCTCCTCCAGAGCATCTCCTGCCCAGGCTTCCCACCCGGCAGTGGTAGCTAAGTGTCTTCCCAGGGTAGTAGCCACGCCTCACAGAGAAGCGGAAGCAGCGCTTGCTGGGTACGGGGCAGTGATCTGTAGAGGACTGATCGGGTCACGGCTGTTATACAGCTGGTGAGTTATATCATCCATTTTACTTCAGTTGCTCAATGCTGAAAACTGGGAAGAGGGTTTAGAGAGAACAATGTTTTACCGTTTGGGACCCAGATCCCTTCACACCCCACTTGGAGAGAATTACATTCCCCTACTTGTTTATGCGGTACATATCGATTGATACCACATCAGAAATGAAAACTGAGAAAATTCAAGTTATCCATCTAATATTACATTTGAAATTAACAGTAAAAAGACCATTACATACAACGGAATCAATGCATTTCATGACAATAGCTCTGTATACTGAAACAAAGCAAATCTGACAGGAAGAGCGTATTGCTTTGTGACTTTGTAAATCTTCCATATCTGCTTGACAGGATAGTTTCATTCTCATATTTGTTTCTGCATCCAGTGTGCCATCATAATTGTGGACTCTTTGCTTGGCTGTTTCTTAAAAGTTACTTATAGCACGGTGTCTGAAGCCACAGCAATAAACGTTGTATTCTACTGCATTGAAATCCAAAGTTTTAGATTGTGTTTTAAACAGATCTTTTTTGCCACACATGATCGGGTAACAGCACACACTAGCCATTCTGGACATGTCTGTTCACTGAGATAGGCAGGTCTTTTAACATCCTGGCACTTCATTGTAGGGTACTAAAACATCAGACTAGTAAATACCACCACCAAGTACAACAGAAATACCTTTAAATATCAGAAAGCTGACTAGCTCATAATAATGAATATAATTTTTCTGGAACTTGAACTTTGTGTGAAAACTAAAATTTTATTTTTGCTAATAAATAACATGTTTTTCTAGTTTTCATTTTTGCTAATAAATATCATCAGTTTAAAAGCTAGCTTTCATTTTTTTTCAGAAAATGTCTGCCAAACACTTAAGTATAAATAACTAAAGGTTGTCTGGTGCTCTTGCTTTCATGAAAGATAGGATTCTAGGAAAAAAGTTGCTTGCTCAGCTTGCAGCTCAACCACATATGTATTTTCTCTTGAGCTCACCGTAGTTCTTCAGTGGCCTCAGACGTGCACTGTGTCCGCTTCCCATTTCATCACATGAACATTAAAAAGACATGTCTCCAAGGTCAGTGTTTAATGCTATTATTAAACTGTACTACTTTAGGACATTCTCAAGTGAGGCTGGCATATTCTGTCTCTCTCCCTCTTTCTGTTTGTGTGTAGGGCTCTGTGTTTAGTTCATTTGTATTATAATGAACAATACATGATTACCAGATACATTTGGAACAAGTATTTTCATTCAAATTAACATATCAGGTTGTTTTTTTTTTGCCCCCTCTCCAACTTTCAGAGCAAATGTCACATGATTCCTGAAAAGACCAAGAACACCACATTTTAAGCAGCCTGTTTCAAAAGATGTCTGGGTTTCCTTATGGACACTTCCAGAAAAAGAACACCAAACAAACAAACAAACGAATGAAAGAAACAGCTTTCTTGTCTCAGAAAACAGTAAGATATAAAGTTTTCACAGATCCCTTACCCGTCCCAATCCTGCTCATTGTGAAAGCACATAACCTTGGTCTAACCTTCGCTTCAAAACCAAGGAGTGCCAATGATGAAGCTTCAGGAAATAAAATAGGTAAAAATAAATAAATGAAAACCCATGCTTAATTTAAGCCTGTAGAAGTCTCCACCACCCCATCTAATTCAAGAGGCGCAGACACAGAGGAGGAGCATATGTCAACCATCACTAGCTGAACAAAGAAAAATGGTGACTAATAATTCATGGCTTCAACTTAGTCTTTCAAATTTCTCATTGTGTGGCTTTATTTATCGAACGAGGCAAGTTAATAATAATATATCACCAGTTATTTCTTTTGTGCAGGAAGTGCTAAACTTTAATTAAAGAACAGGGTATTTGTCAAAAGCATTTGCTATCCCAAATCCCATTGCAGGGTAGAGAACAGTTGCCTGATCTCATTTGTAGATGGCTGGATGGGAACCAGTATCCTCTCATTGGCTAGAGGATAATTACACTGATGAATCATAAAACCAGATTACTAAAAACAGAAACAAAATATAATCAAAAGAAAACCCCTAGGGTCACCAAACCCAGGCTCTCTGCCTTGAGATGAGATACACGTATACTTCATTAACAATACTTTCTATCATGTTTTGGCCCTAGATTTAAAGGTGAAGAGGAGATATTCTTCCATCTTCCATGATTTCTTATGACGGACCACGGCCATCACTTTCCTGACCATCTCATCCAGAAGGCCTTCTTATCTCTCTCTCTCTCTCTATCTCTCTCTCTCATTTATGCCACCAGACTTATTACCACTGATACCATCTACTTTCTCTCCTTCTCCTCCCATTAGAACATAAACTCTGCCAGGGTAGGATTTTCTTCCCTGCTATTAGCTGTCTCCAGCAATAGAGCCATCTTAACCATTCTTACAGGAGAACAACAGTGTATATTCAGCAAAGGAGAAATTTTCCATGTCTTTTATGTCATATAGCTTTCACATTCCACCAGTTTTCAAATTAATGGAAAATTTATTAAAAGATAGTTATAGGAATATTACCTAGGAAGCAACAAGCAATTAGTGATTGATCTGATACGAAATGAAACATTCAAAATATGCATCTATCAAGAAGTTAAGTTTTGTTTATAAAAGTATATGAGTATAATTTTGGGCACTTAAAAATATAAATCAAACCTGGCATGATGGCAGATATTTGTAATCTCAATATTTAGAAGGCAGAGGTAGGAAGATTTCTACAACCAGTGTGGTCTACCTAGGCCAGTGAGGATTGGATTACATAGACATAGACCCTGTCTCTCAAAAACAAAACAAAACAAAACACTGCCAGAAAATTCTTTTGATTTTTCCTTTTATACTGTTTGGGTCCTCACACACTGTCTGCCGCAGACATGGACAACTCATGGACTGTCCACTATCTACATTCAAAGCCCAGTGCATGAAAAAAATCTCTCGGTTGAGACCACTGTGTTTTATACTCAGATATTAATCATCAATATCCCCATTCCTCGACAGTGAATCTAGTCATTTCTACCAGTCATTGTG
>LOEQ01002817.1:0-23162 GCA_001685075.1 Bramus lutescens | reverse complement strand
GTGCGGGAGCTGGGCTGGACGAAAAGCAGGGCCCGCTCCCCTCATTCACTACATCATTGTGTTAAAGATTGACCAAAGGAGAAACACGCTCAGAGTTCTGCACTTTTGCTCAGTTTGGCATCAGCCTTGGAAAGTCTGTTTGATGCAAGTCAATAGCTAAAGACTATTCCACTTATACGAGGAAACTGAAGCTCCGAAAGCTTAGTAATAGCCTAATGTCACACCACTAGAGAGCATGTATTCTTTTATGCTGTTAGAAGTGGAGGAAAGTTTGAGTATCATCTGCCTTGCTTCTCCGGATTATGATATATACTGAAGCAGGAGGATTACCATGGATTCCAGGACAGGACAGGGAACAGCGTTCAGATTCAGTCTTGAAAAGATGGGGGAAAAAGAGAGAAGGAAGGGAGAGAGGAAGGAGAAAAGAATGAAGGAAGTGTGTGTGGGGGGAATACTCTCTTTAGAGTCCCGGCTGAGGCTGTTCAGAGCAGGGTAAATCAAGGAGTCCCACCATCTTAGCACATGACCTGCTGTTTTAAAGACTGAGGAAGTCTTCAACATATCTGCGATTCATTTGTGGCAGACCCATCTTCCAGCAGGCACCTTGGCTGAGGAAAACCTTGAAACAAAGATGTCATAGCTTTACCTAAAGGGATATAACCAGCTGGTAGCAGAACCTGAGCAAAAAGATAGCATGCTGACCTTCCCCAGGGTCATGGTGGTAATGGCAAAAAGTGACCCAGAAATGTTAAGGGAGTAGCTTGGATGGAGTCACACAATTAGAGGGAGGACAAGCTTAACCCTCAGGGCCAGTGGTTAAGGTCAACACCACACTGCTTTCGAGAACTTTGTCTTCCTTTGTGTCCCTGAAGTATGCACTCATGGTACTCCAATCCTTTCAGAAAGTTAGCTATCTTCTAAAAGAAACAGTGTCATTACTCAGAACATTCCATTTCCTTAATTATCTACACAAAACACGAGTTTACTATATATTCAATATAGCATACCTTTTATACTATGACAAAGCCTTTTCTGGATTAAAATGGTTTCATGATGCTCATTTGCAGAAGAAGAAATTGAGATTAAGAAGGAAATCAAGTTTACATGCAAAGCACCATGGAAAGAATCACAGATGAAGACCAGAGTCCAAGTTTCAGGGGTGCCCAGGAAATCATAACACGGAACAACAAATGACCTAGAAAAGTGACTGGTACTATCTTAGAAAGCATCTTACGTGCAAACAATAAAAAAATGATGGATAATATTTAATGAGCTCTTACCACGTGCTAAGCACTCCAAGTATCTTACAAGGGTTATCTATAAAATATCCCTATAAAGAGGAAAACAATTATTTTCATCTTCTGGATAGTGAAATGAAGGCAGGCTATTTTAATTTACCCAACTGGTAACGGCCAGCAGGTGGCAGGGTCAGAGTTGGAACATGGCTTGTTTTGACAGGACATTGATTGACCACTGTGATCTTGTACCTCTGCTGGAGAAAAGCAAAGGGGTGGCTCTAAAACTGTGAGAGGAAGCTTGGAGAGAGGAAGAGGAAGAGAGAGGTTTGCTGGAGAAATGATGCGTAGGCGGAGGAGGGGGGACGACGGAATATGAAGCCTTCCTCCGGAGAAGCTCACTGGGTGAGCAATTCAGCGAAGGGAATCACATTTGCAAAACGGGAAAACCCAGCAAGAGTCGAGTCTGCTCCTGCAGTGGTGCATTGCTATGTTTTGGATGTGACTTGGACCCATAGGGTTTGTTTGTTTGTTTGTTTGTAACACGGTAGTCACTATGGCAATGTTAAGAGGTAATGGGAACTTTAAGAAGTGTGGGGTGGGGGAGGAGAGAAGAAATTAAGATAGTTCTCATGGGATTATGGAGAGTTTTCTGGGAATTCTATAATGCAAAAAATGTTCCTAGTACCCCCTCCCCTTGACTGTCCCTTCTTATTTTGTTCAGTGTTCTCTCCCTCCTGGGTTAAGTTCCATCATGATACCGATACCATCCACCATGCAATGCAGCCACGTGGTTCCCTACCATAGACAAACTGCCAACAGCACCATACCCTTTATGGTCTCTAACTGTGAACTCTATTAGCCTCCTTCCTTGGTGAAGCAGTCAGCGGCAGATCGCTTGTTATACTAATGGAATACTGACTAACACAGACGTCAACTTAGAATTAGGTGCTAACTGCACAAAGGTTTGGGTGCCAAGGCTTCAACCATGCACTTCGACTCCAGTCAGCTTCTTCCCAGACCTTGGGGACCTTTATTGTTACAGCGTATCTGTGGGACATCTGTGAAGGGAGTTTGAGCCAGATAGTAGTACTGTATGTTTGATAAGCACATTTAGATGCGGGTTCTTTTCAGCTTCTGAAAGCCTCAGGAGACAATACTGGATGGCAGCCTAAGCTAGCCAAAGAGTAAGTGTTCATTTCCAATTTTTCATTTAGCAGGGTTTTTTCCCAGTAATAAAATAATCAAGGCTTTTTTCCCCAAGAAAAGAATGTTTTCTATATATCAATTATATTAACGCACAGTGCCTCAATTAAGCCATCATCTTTGTTTCAATTAAGACATCAAGTAAATCTCCATTTCAATTTAGCCATTTCTCCTAAAAATCTTCTCCCACTGCGTTTGTTACATAGTAAACAGCCTGAGAAAGCAAACATTTCAGACAGCACTGTTAGTACTACGGAAAGTTCTTTAGAACAGCAGAGGCCACAGCAGAAAAGCTTCCTGGTTTGAGCCAAAGGATAAACAGAGTTCTTGAAGACAGACTTCAAGAAAAAGGCATTCATATGCATTTCAAAAGGGTGCTTCAGTATATGGTTATTATCAGTAGATGCTCACTGTATTTTCCATCATTCGTTAGGGCAATCAGGACTACCTCTAAGTAAACATTATCTGTCAAAGTGCCAACTAATAGAAACATAAAATCATCAATAACAATTAAGATAAGACTTATGAAAGGTGAATTCCAGATGGGAAGATGGCATCCACTGTGTCATTACAGACACACATACCATGCGCAGCCATGTGTTCAGACATGTTTAGACATAAAGAAAAAGAGAGGGATTCTAAAGTTATCACTATTATTACTTTTGTCTGCTTCACACTAATGACCTAGATTGCCAATAAATGATGGCCGACTCTCCCAGTTGTACAATAATGATTGTACATGAGGATAGAGAATCTTCCAGTCATGCCAACTTCAGGCAACAGAAGCTTCAGAAGGGATTTGGACTGCGTCAGTCTGAACCACCTCTGCCTTTGAACCCTAAGGAGGTCGCCACTGATAATGTTAAATGGCTACAGGTTGTTCTGATTCAATAACTGGAAAGAGAAAGTGGTGTCGCCAAGTCGTCACTGCTCTACAGCACTGTGTCCTGTGCGACACAAGGTCAGCAACAAATTTGCCAGTAAGAGCCTCCCTGCAGGGTCTCACAGCGTCCGAAGATGAAAGGTTTCAGAGAGAACACAGCTGGGGTCTTCCACCCAGGTGCTGTTTCCACATAAGCACCACTTTTCAGGCTTGTAAACTGAGAGCATTGATCCAGCCCCATGAAGAGCCATTAATTATGAAGGTTTCCTACCTGTGAAGTCCTAAGGGAGAGACATTTAAAAATAGAATGTATTGGATAGATAGGTTGGTAGGTTGGTAGCAAGATAAAAAGATAAATAGATAGATAGCTGCATATATATAATACATACATACAAATAGAAAGATGGTAGATAAATGACAGATAAATAATAGAAGATAGGCAGATGATAGGTAGATAGATAAATTGATAGATAGAGAGATGATAGATGTTTAAAAGTTGAAATCTAGTAATAATGAATAGTAGTCTAAACTGTACATAGCTGTACTGAGACTTTGTGCTAAGAACTACTTTTTTTTTATTACTGATTTTCTAAAGAATCTTTATCTTTCCACCTTTATTGGGAAAATATGCTCATCACATTACCATGGTTATCGATCTGGTTGTCATCTGTAAGTCACGTTCCACATATTCTGAGCTGGCAGCTCTCTGTGTGTGCATTCACCGTGGCACCCCTGCAGGCTTGGCAGCATCCTAGCCTAGAGTCAGTGCACCCCTGTGTGCTAGGAGCCATTTGTTCCTCATGAGTAAGACTCCAGAAATCATTGCTGTTTCCAGCACAGTCAACCGATCATCACCTGCTCACTCAGGCAACAGTTCTCAAAATAGGACTGGGACTCCCTGAGAGGTGGGGGAAGTCTTAAGACAGCTGTAGAGCCCAGGATGCCTACCACCAAGCACCATCTTGTAGCTTGAAAATGGCCCACACAAAGGGGCTTAAATAATCACTATTGCTCCTTTCCATTTTGGACCCTGAAAGTCTGTTTTTGGTAACCTCTCTTTGGAGAGATATCACTTAACTTCAATGCTCAAAGGGACTACTATGTTGTAAAGGGACTAAATTATCATTCTCCACGTAGTTGCTATGGAATGGACCCTGATCATAAAAATGTGCCTGGATTTCCTTGAAAAATGAAGAAAGATACAGAATAGGTTGCTGAATAAACTATTTAAGGACTTTGGAAAAATGAAGAGGACTTAAGCCAAAAACATGAATGATTTTGTCATCTTCCACGACTTTTCTTAGTCTACTTAAACTGTTAACAAATGATTCTTCAGAATATTTCTCACACCTCAACTGGTTCTGGATAAATGTAAATATTGGGTTCTCTTAGCTCACCTTTTGCTTAGAGAGATGTTTCTCTGGACAGTTTAAGGCTTGCCGGTTGGACACAGGAGGCTCAGTAAGAACCACTGAGTATTGCATCATCAACTTTCCTAAGGAGTTTCTGAGTAAGGCCTTCTCTTATTCCATGTCTATACCAATGTCCTGCATACCCAGGATTCAATATGCCATGCAGAAAAACTATCATTTTTCTTTCTTCATGGGATCACAGTTTTAAGCTCTGAAAACTCACAGGAATGTATAGTTGGTTTTTGTTTTGTTTTGTTTTGTTTTTACTCTTTGGAAGCCCACCAGCCTGCTCCCAAATAATCACATGGAGGTTTATTCTTTCTTATGAATTCCTGACCTTAGTTTGGCTTATTTCTAGTCAGCTTTTCATAAATTAAATTATCCTGTTTAACCTTTGACTTTGGGAATTTGTCTTTATTCTATATACCTTTTTTTTAATTCTTACTCTGTGGCTGGCTGTATCACTGAATGGCTGACTACTTCCTTAATCACTCCTTCATCTTCTCTTCCCAAACTCCTCTTCCTATTTATTCTCTCTGTCTGCCTTTCCTTTCTCTTCTCTAGCTATTGGCCATTTTGTTCTTTATTAGACAAATCAGGTGTTTTAGACAGGCAAAATAACACAGCTTCACAGAGTTAAAAAAAAGGCAGTATAAAAGAATGCAACACATATTTGCATCATTAAACATATATTCCACAGTTTAAACAAATGTAACATATCTTCAACTAATATTCCACCACAGAAATAGTCAAAGCCAGCAAGGGCTTTGAGGGATTCCAGTTATTCACCTCAGAGACTCATCTAAAACTGTTTCAGATTCTTAAGATCAATATTTTAAGGGCACTGAGATCTATAAGTGTTTTGGCTCCTATACAGAGCAAAGTACTTCTAGACATCATATCATCAAAAGATTTCTAGCTCAACAACAGATTACTATAATGTTCTTGGCTATTAGAGTTTATACTGCTATAATGAAAGAGACATGATTAATCCAAGTCATAAAAGAAATGATAATAACAACCATAATTTCTTATATGGATATAGTGAAATATTTTAATATTTTTTCTTAAACTGCAAACAATTTTCATGCATGTTTAGCTAGTTTATTATAAAAACCTTGGAGGGTATAAAGGTAATATTATTAACCAACTATTAACCTTTTACAAGTTAACAAGTAAGGACACTGGAAACTGAGAAAAGTGATTGGCCCCAAGTCTCAGTCGATTAGCAGTTGAATTTGACTAGCTTCTGGGTCATGCTACTAATGATTTTATGTCTTTGGTGGCTGGCCTCAAACTCAGTTTCAAACCCCACCATTGTCATCCTACCTAGATAGTTCTTCTTTGTTCACTATTTTATATAGGAAGGATCCCCGGGCAATAAAGCTTTCATTTTGAAATCATTGGGTTAAATATGACCTCAGCTGCTACACCCTTGAAAGTACAAGAGCAGACATGAGGGTTGTACTTCCTTGATGTTCTAGTGCCCTGTCCTCACTGTCTGGAAGAACTCAAGAAGCCTGGCATGGAGGTAATTTAGCAGCCTGCTGTGTTCTCAAACAACGGCCCGTAAACAATGATTGGCCAATTTCATTCTAATCTTTTCAATTTTGCTCTAATTAAAATCAAGCTGCAGCTTTCAAACAGTTTAATTAAGGCTGATTGGAAGAGGTGGGGAAGGGAGAGTCAAGCTTAGAGGAGGAGGAAGAGATCACTGTTTGGTAAGTCACACTGCCCTTTAGAGCTTAGGGATGTGAAGAGGGCACCAGAAGTGGCATGTCTGGGGAATCAACACGAAATGCAATAGCTTCTTTGCAGTGAAGGGTTCAGTGAAATCAGAAGACCAGAAGGGACTGAACAGGATACCGAGTGCTGTCCAGGCCCAGAAACCCCATCTTTGCCTTGACCACTCAGCCTTCTCTTCTCAAGCCCATCTGTTCTCCTGTGGGGAAAATGACCCTCCTCCCCATGGCTCACCTCCTGTCGTGCTGGTTTCTCAGCAAGCCCACCGTCCATCCTATCCTCCTCCCCAGTAGACTTCATCCTCAGCTTCCCGTTAGCCATTTCACTTCAAGATAATTCCCACAGGCTGTGGCTCCATCCAGTACTCTTAAAATTTTACTCATATTGAAATGAGATAGACCATCTGCTATTTAGATACATTTGCTTTCTATACAGGATCCTTTTATTTGGCCAACTATTAGTTCTTATAAGAATATCTACATCCCTAGCCCTCAAAGTTCAACTTTTACTTCTTGCACTTGACTTTGTCAATGCATTTCTTTCTAGACACCCTCAGACTGATGTGTTCCAAGACAGCGAGAATTCATTGGATGCAAGTGACAGTCCATTGACTGTGTCATCACCTTCATCATCACTCCCATACTCTTCTTGAGCATTATCATGGGTCCAGTCTTCCCTGGGCTTCTATGCCACCAGGAATGGGATTGGATGTTTTACATGTTTTAAAACCTTCATGGAGATCATACAAATGTCATTATAGTAGACTGAGTCATCAATCATGCCTGTTTTGGGTCCTCAATATATGGCTCAATAGAACCAGTCACTTCTCAGGGTAGAATTTATTTCTCAGCCCCATATACTCAGACTGTGGTTGTATTACTTTGCTTTGGGCAAAGGAATGAAGGCATATGAGACAGTGTGATCATTCCTGGATGATTCCTCAAGAGCCATTATCTATCATCTCTCTCTCAGCTGCTCCTCTATCCTCTCTAGGAAAATCACATGCTCAGGGTATTCTTCTAGTTCTGTTCTTTTAGCTTTGACCCTAAAATAAGTACCATTAAGAGACAGACTAATGACCCCTTGCAAATCTTAGGCATGAGGCAAAGCTCTTGCAGTCAATACACACACATGATCTGAGGAAATGACCATTTTAACCTACTGAATATTGTTCTATTTTATATGCATAATAATAGTAATTATTAAATAATATATACCAAGCATTTCAGTTCTATTTCATATCTGGACTAGCAGATAAGAGTTTCAGTATCTTTATCAAGGACACACAGTTTGCCAAGTGATGAAGGCTCTGTTCTTTCTAGTCTCCACCTTCCCACTATTCTTTCGCTTGACTACAGTATCATTTCTAAAGATAAAGCATTATTGTATAACAATGTAACTGAGGAATAAGTTCTGTCCTTATATGTGAGTGATTCTTCTGAGCCATATCATTTTGTGTATCATTTCTAAAGATAAAGGCATGGTTATGTAGCAGTGATTTTGTGATCACCAAGCACCCTACATCACCTTAAAGATCTAGCCCTTTTGTCATAAGACACACTGAAGGTCACCTATATCCTAATTTGTGAAGCCGACACTTTCAACTTAAATTTGGGACTCTGCATTCTACTTTCTTACATTGCACCCCTTGTGGAAGAGATTATAAAGTTGTGCTGTAGGCTATTTCCATTTTCTGTCTTGGACTCACAGATGGTCAAGCCTCCCTGCTCCCCACTCCCACGAGTCTCTCTTCATACTTAGCCATGTAACTGAATTCTACACAATAGAAGGTAAGCACAGGCCTAGAGGACAAAACTCCCATGTGTTGTTCATGTGTTCTCTTTCCTCATCTATGAGGATCCAGAAGAAAGCTGGATGTCAGGCCTCGAGGAATGGCAAAGACACTTAGGTCAAGAGAGTCTCAGCCCAGAATGAAGTCCTCAAGCAATGTGTTTGAATCCTTCCTATAAATTATATTTTAGTGTAAATGAGCAGAAAAGGGTAGACTATCATGCTGTCAAGATTTGTGACACTGTTTGTTTCAGCACTTAGCCTGCTCCGACTAATACTATCTGAATTATGTCAGCCTGATTTTCCAACCAGGTGAAATATTGTTGAATCTTATTGTCAAACTAGCAAGGGTGTGTTTTGGTGACTTGTATTATGTGTGCAGTCTGCATGGCCAAGCAGGTGGGCCTCCATTTCTCAGCTCATTGGTTCTCTCTTCTAGCTTTGGATACACGTGGAAAATGGTATTGGCCTTGCGGCTCTCATGTGTAGGCTATTGGATCTTGTTGGGGAAGGTCTCCACAGTGAGAGTACCATAGCCATGAAGGATTTATATTAAACTGTCCTATAACTGTAAAATCAAAAGATTAACTCAGGCTACAGTTAAAGAGAGTAGTGCATAGATTTGAAGCAATAAATTTGATTTATGCTTGGATTTCCATATAGTAAAAGAAGTTTGACAGAGGGAGACTACCTCTCCTCTATTTGTTTAGATTTACCACTCTGGTATTTTCCACATTTACCTCCCTCACACACATACATAAATACTAATCATCTATCTTGAAGTACAACAAATCTAATTTTAGTAATCTCTGAGTAATTAAAGTATTACTATTCTACCAGTTTTACTGTTGAGAAAATGAAGCTCAGACATGCCAAAGCCACTTATACAACGCTACGCATCTATCAGAGCTCCAGCAGAAATCCAGGTAGCCTATTCAAGAGCCTATAGTTTCAGCCACTTCTGTAGGCTGCATCTAATTCAGTCCCACACGATCCAACTGCTACTGAATGGTTTTTGTCCTCTTTTTCTGTCTTTCTATGGTGTAGAC
This sequence comes from Bramus lutescens, assembly GCA_001685075.1. Classification (NCBI taxonomy): domain Eukaryota; kingdom Metazoa; phylum Chordata; class Mammalia; order Rodentia; family Cricetidae; genus Bramus; species Bramus lutescens. The sequence goes on along the minus strand of LOEQ01002817.1, from coordinate 13,843 downwards.
ATGGTGCTGAAAGAGGAAGATGATATAATATGTGTTCTTTGCCCAAAAAATCTCACAGACAAGTGACAAAAAAAGATAAGTAAGCACACAAAATTGTGAGGTCTATTACAGATGGAGATGGAGATCAAGATGGAGAATCTTGGTAGAAGTAACCAGCCTTCTGGCAAGAGTCAAAGTGGATTTGTTTGGAGGGTGTGTAGGAACTCAGCAGGAAGATATGGAAATAACTTTGCAGGAAGAGGACATGAGACCCAGAAAGACATGTTGTCAAATAAGCTTCTCTAGCTATGCATTAGGGCCAGAACAATGGAAATGAGAACTCAGTGGCTTGAGTTTAGTACCCATTGACTATTGGTAGAAGAAGGACTAGATGAAATTGCACCTGAACTTTATCCATTGGGTCAGAGGGACTAATTGACAAGATAGAGTTCAGATGAAGACAAAAATACAAGTGGTCAATGTTGAATCCAAGAGAAGGGAGAAGGCTCGACTTGAAACCATATAGTTTGGATGGGGCAAGGTTAGAGTAGAGGTGGCAGTCTCAGCAGTGGCAAGGCTGCTCCAATCAGGAAGGACCATAAGAGACACAGGAGTGCGGTAGGACAAGTTTTGTTCTGGTCATCGGTTTACCATCGAGATTAAGCCCAGGCATACAAAGTCTGAGCAAACTGGATGCGGGTGGGGATATTACAGAAGCTGGAAAACAAAAGTCAGAACATTTTCCCTACGTTGAACTTGAATAAAAACTTTCTACCTTCTTTCCTCATTTCTTTACATATTTCCAACTCTGGCAGCTGCGGTACTTCAGCTCCTAAGATCCGACCCTGTGTCCTGATGTGTGCCTGTGACCTAGAGCCAGCGCTGCTCGCCATCCAGAACTACAGAGAATGCTTCAAGAAGAGAAGTTGGCTGTCAGAAGCTCTAACATGGGCAACAGATACTGGTCTGTGACAGTTCGTAAGAACTCCAAAAGTGAGCAAACAAGGATAGTCCCTGGGAACTAGAATTGGCTTAAAGAGAGAATCTTGTCAAAGTAAATTCCATTTGTTTTCCTTAGGAAGAGAGATAAAACTTGGAGTGTTAGGGTAAAATAAACAGGAACGGCTTAGGAGAGGATGTGTGTTGGGAGAGGGAGGAGAAGGCATGAACCTATGGGGGTGCACTGAGAGCTGTGAGGAACATGGAATGGCTTAGGCTTAGCTCAGAGAAGAGAACACAGAGTCAAGAGCAGTCAGTGACATTGCAGGGAGAAAAACAGATTCCATTTCAGAAAGATCTTCATAGCATCTGAGAACTGAGGCAGGAGGATGGCCATGAGTTTGAGTTTCAGCATTGGCTTCCTAGTGAGTTTCACTCTACCTGGGCTGTGGAGTAGGGATCTCTCTGAGAAAGATAAAAGAAGGAAGAGAAAAGAATATAAAAAAGGAGAGAGGAAGGGTGAGGGGAGAGAGAAGAGTAGGGAAGGGAGGAAATGAAGGGAGGAGGAAGGGAGAGAGGGCATCATAGTTTTTTTTTTTTTTAAGCTCCTACTCAATGGAAATGGGCTTTGGTAAATCCCTGTGCTGGGAACTGCTCCAGCCAAGCCATTTAACCACCATTGTGAGACTGTAGAACTGGTTGTCTGTGCTAGTTGGGAAATGGTTGATTTTTGAGTTTCCTTCTAATTCAGACATCCAAGTATTACTTAGTTCTTGTGGTGAGCCATTTCATGTCATCAGACTTTCTTGCTCACCCAGATACTCTCTGTGCACATTTGGCTCCTCGTCTCAAGCTCATAATCACTATAGTCCTCAGTTCTAAGCTTCTGCTCTGGCTGTGACATTCAAGTGCCAGAATGCAAATGGCTTTTTTAGTTCTTGCAGAAACCAAAAACCATATTGTCAGCCTCAAGCCGCATTTTTTTTTCCTATGAAGTCACACATGCTCACGACTATTTCATGAACCAGGCCTACTTTGAAAGATTCTTACAGCCTCCTTGCCTCTCCATGCCCCCTTAATCAAATTCATAATTGAGAACAGATACAGAACCAGCAAGTAAGAATTTGGTTTCTCTGCCAAAGTTTACCTCTGTTACTAATAAACCAATGATGTAGCCCATGGCAAGGGATCATTAGGTGTTTACATGCCTCTGTGCATTCACAAGAAGTCATTCCCCAAAGAATCTTCTTTCCTGTCCTTCCTTCGTCACTAGCACGTCCCCAGGTGAGCCCCAGGCTCTCCTGACACACTAGGAGAATGAGAATTCTCCCAGGCCCTGGGGTTGTAATGAACGTTCTGCCTGCACAGTGTTCTTCCCCACAGAGCCTCCTGCCCAGGGATTGAGATGTGGTGTTCACTCTGAATCACTGGCATGAAGAGTTTATTTTCTACAGAAGTGGGGGAGAATAGGTAAAACTCTGGTTTGGGAGAGAGCCTGGTAGGAGTGGGGTGATGGAATCATGGCACAGCAATGCCGCAGATTATAAGACAGGCACAGGACTCCCAACCTAGGCCCCTCTCATTCTCCCATCTAACAGTACAGGGTAACAGTACAGGTAACAGTGATGCCAAGCAGGACCGTCTGAGCACATACTAGAAACCTTGCCTTTGCCTATTAAAAACAACCCACAACTTTTAAAATCCAAATTTGCAAGTTCCCAAACAACAGATTATTTGCAGTATTGCAAGTTTCCTTTGGTTTTCTATAGATAGCCCTTGAAATACGAGATGTTTCCAAAGGGACATGTATATTTGTAAATCAGTGTCTACCTGCTCCTAAAAGTTAGGACCAGGGATTTACTCAAATTTACTTAACATTGAATTTTTATAAGCCATTGCCAGGCAAGAAATAAGATATTATATTTGGGAAATGACATTAAGGGCCTCTCCAGTAGAGGATCTGGTTTACAGAAATCCGATTTACAGTGTACCCCGTGTGGAAAAATACAGTGGTGTGAAGCTCACACATATAGAACTTGCTATGGGGAGACTGTTTTAGGAGAACTCAGCGTGGTTTCCTCTAGCTTGGGGTTCCCCAGTGCCTGAGTGCTGATGGGGAATTCTGATGGAAAGTGAGGATTGCAGGAACTCAAGTCAGGACAAGCCACCTTACAGCCCCTTGAGGCCTGTCGTCACTATGTTAAGACTCTACTGGGATGCTAAAAAGAAGAGAGATTGTATATCAATATAGTGGGGCATAATTTCTCTGGGAATATCAAGTATCCCTAGCTCAGATGATTTTTTTTAACTGCACAATGATCATTGAATAGTCAGGCTTCCTATGAGCACTGAAACTTCCTGGTGGCTGTGAGAAAGCCTTTAAAGTTCAAGATCTTCACTCATTATATGGGTATAAGAAGAGCACACCCTCATAGAATTCTTAGTAGAAGGTTTTTAAGTAATGTATGTTGAATGTTGAGCTGGGGAGATGACTTGGTGGGTAAGAGTACCTGCTACACGGTGTGAGGAACTGAATTCAGATCTCAGCACCCACAGAGAATGTCAGGTGTGACTGCAAGTTTCTTGCATGTGACCCTAGAGCTGGAAGGTGATGAAAGCAGGAAGATTGTTGAGGGTTGTTAGCCACCACCAGTTCCAAAAAAGAGTCATCTCCTGGTATAGTGGGAGACTATATCTCAGTGAATAAGGCAGAAAGCAAGCCAAGATGCTCAATAGCTTCTGGTCACTGCCAAAGGCACAAGCATGTGTAAACCCATATGTAATATGTACACCACACATCCATGCACAAATGTTGAATGTTTATATTAGCTCTTATTTATGAATATCATTAATATTAGTGAAGAGAGCATTCCTTTCTTTCTTTATCTTAAAAAAAACAGTGCTAGGCTAGAGACAGAGCTCGGGGATTAAGGGCACTTTCTGTTCTTGCAGAAGGGCTGGAGAACCCATATTGTAGGTTCCCAACACCCATATTGTGGGGCACACAACCACCTGTAACTGCTGTCCCAGGGTATCTGATATCCTCTTATGGCCTCTGCAGGCACACATGTGTACACAGACAGAGACACAACTCATTCACGTGCCTTTAAATTAAAATAGATCTTTTAAAACTGAGAAATAAAAATATTCAACCAGTTACGGTGGTCCTTGCAGAACCAGCAAGTTTCTTTGCCCCTCACCCATTGCTTCCCACAGTAAGATCAGGAGTCTGGAGAAATTCACTTCATTGGGGTGACCCTTGCATAGCACAGGCTATGCAGTAAGCAATCTGCTCACCAATGCCTGCTGTCTTTGGGACACTCCAGCCTCAGGCAGTAGACAACCCTCTGGCTCTCTGCTCCTACTCACAGGCCACTTACCTGCCCTCCTATATATGTCACCCATTGAGACCAGCTTCATTTCCCTGAAGACTGGGTCAACCCATCAGCTGAATAAGTCAGTTCCAATTGTCTTTAGCTTAGGACAGGGATGAGATGGAAGGGTTAGAACCCAACCCTCATCTCACTCTGATGTCTAAACCTTGATTGGCAAACCTGCCTTCACCATCTTGTAGTGTGTTTAGCTGTTTCTGATCCTGAACAGGAAGCTGGGCAATTGATGTTGGAGTCAAACTCCTCTCACAGGCTCACAGGGGTCTTTTAGTGCACCACAGACCATAGCCACCCTGAACGGCTTTCATTTAGAAGCCTTCCTGGAGGGCTAATCTCCCTGTGCCTGGACTGTCCCCCCATCCCCCCAGCATTTGTGGCATCAGCTCACTTAGATACTAAACAGGTGCCTCATGTTCAAAGGCCTTGTTACGGGCCACTCTCCGTTCCAAGCTCTGTGTACTGAAATAATTTTATGGTGGGAGATGTGGGAAGCTCTGAGATGGGAGAAACGCAGCAGATGCTGAATAAAGAAACAAAAAAAAAATTGAGAATCTCTGACCCAGAAAAAGCTCATCTCTTGAAAGATGAAAAAAAGACAGAGAAGAAAAAGGAGCACGTGTCTAGCCAGTATCCCTGTCTGCTTGTGTCTGTGTCGTGACAGTTTCTAGAGGCACTCTTCCTCCCTGCTCTAGAGTATCTGTAAGTAACAATTCATTCATGAATAAAATTAACTATTTCTTGAAGCAAAGATTTAATCTTTTTCTCTGCCTGACTGACTCAAGATCTCTCTACTAAATCTTGTCTGAAAACGTAAGTGAGCCTGATCTCCCTCCTTGGCCAGCCTGGTAGCTCCCCTTCTTTCTTTCTTTCCTCTCTCTCTTTGGTATATGTATGAGCAGGTAGGCACTATAAAGGCTAGACAAGAGTGCGGAGTTCAGATGACAATCACGGGTACTAGTACTTGACTTCCACCCTTTTTGAAACGGGGTCTCTTGTTGTTTCTCACAATAGACACCAGGCTATCTGATCCAGGAGCTCCTGAGGGTTCTTCTGACTGACTCCTATTTTCCCATGGAAGCTTTGGCATAGCAGAAACACCAGTGAACCCAGCTTCATGTATGTTCTGGGGAGTCATAGTCAAGAAGTCCTCATGTTCTTAAGGCAAGCACTTTACCACAGAACATTCTCTCCTCCCAAGTCTCCCTTTGTTTCTTGCACATTTTGATTTTCATATTTTCTCTCTACTCTTGTAATCTTAACTCAACTTGGATATGACCCTAAAAGGGATGGGTGTATTTGGGATAACAGTCATTATGTTCTGGGGGAACTTGGGCCTGGCTTTCTAACTCAGTACCTATGAACCAGGTCTCTCTACCAGTCGGTTGGTGTTGTCTTCCTCCTAGATCTTGAGGAGCTATGTCTTAGTGTGTTTCCCAGTGTCTATTCTGTTACTCAAACTGCTCCTGATTCTCTAGAAATTGTTAGGATCCTATTTCTCTCTCTTTTGGACCCTGTTATAGTGCCTAGGATACTTTTGACAAGAGATGCTCCATAGGTATTTGAGTAAAGACCACATGAGCAAATGCGTGATGTGACAAGATTGCTTTCATCCATGCTTTAAGCACAAATGATGCTAGTTTTGCATTTGAACACCTAGCATTATAGAACTTTAAAGAACTACTTGCTATTTTCTCAGCAGGTAAGTACTGACAATCCATTTTTTCAAAGTAGAAACAGGAAGAATTTCATTTGGCATTATCTTTCTTGTTCACAGAAGTACATTGTACCCCCAATGTTATAAAATGGCATGCCCCTACTTCTGAGAAATCTTTAAAATTGCACCCTATAAGAAAGCAGTGTCAAAAAGATACTTTGAGCATTTTTGAAGCAAATATGTAAGAACAAGAAGAGGAGGGCCATGGTCTTACATGTCTTGACATTCATAGTTGCCACATGGGATTGGCTGCCTGAGACTTGCACTCCCCAGGGTCTGTAACCCCACCCCACCAGTTCTCCCCAGCAGATTAGATTCTCCAGCCACCCACCAGGGCTTGTCTAAGCATTCCAATTTACCAGTCCCCAAACCTATGCATGCCAAATAATTGAACACTCTCTCCAAATGAACTCACCTAGAAATTCAATCCAGTCAATCCCCTTATTTCATGGTTTGTTATTTCATGAAATCCAATGAAACACTAAGCAGAGCTGTCTCTCTAAAATGCTTGTCAAAAATACCAGTTGCTCTCCTCTGAACTTCAGGGTTTTGTCTTTATAGCCTTGCTCCAGGAGAACAGTACACATTTTCAATTAGTCCTCAAATTTCAGGACTTCATATAGGTATGCAATGCAGGTGTGGTAGGTTTTCACAACAGCAGACAGGAGATTGCAAAAGGAGAACATGCTGAGGCTCAACTTCTAGACATTTACAGAATAAAATTCTTTGATGTGCCAAAATGCCTTATGTTGGGTCTACAATCTAGATTAACATTTATGTTGGAATGGTTATTCAGTTAGTCACCACCCCACTTTTAGTTACTGCAACATCTGAACCATTTTGTTCAGTCTTTTCCTGTGTCCTCATTCCTCTCATCTGCGAGAGTGTGTCTGTAACTATGACTGCAAACTCATCCTTGCCATACGCCTCAAAGTGTGATCAGCTTTGAATCACACCAGTTGATGGATATCCCTTTCCATCTTCTGTCTCAACAAGCTCCATGTAACCAAAATGTAAACCGAGTAATGATTTTGGAGATCAACCAGTTTTCTTGGGTTCTGGTCTTTCTCCAGAAATTTCTTTCTTGCCTGTTTGTGCTCCTGAGACCATGGCTCCGTAGGGAGTCCTGCAGCAGCACAACAACACAAGCTTTCTCTATCTCACTTGCTGTAATGAATGCCTAAGAAATTGCTGGGATGTACCTAAGTAGACTGAGGTTGCCTTTGGTTGCCATTTATTTATGTGGATCGTGATCTCTTAATCGGTGATGGTGCCTCTCCCAAGGTTTGCTGTTTATCCAAATCAGTATTTGGTAGTTGTCGAGACGTGGTCTGGATGATAAATCAGCTCTGGTGCTCCTCCTGTGATTGCATCCACAGCTGCTCTCTGCTCCTCACATCCCCATCTCCCGGGAGGTACCCACAGGCTGCTCTGAGGTCCCACAGCTTTCCTGCTTCTAAAGTTTTATTCCAAGCTGCTACAACTATTCTTATTAGTTCATGTGCCTTAGTACTAATGACTCCCAAATTTAACCTTCCTCGACTGCTATTCCCTTCCATTTGTAACAGTTTCTGTTCATACTCTCCACTGCAGATGCACCGTGAGGGAAGGTGACTTCCCATAAGACCATTTCTCCTTGTCTATCCCGGTCATCCTTGCCCTTGGTTTTGTTTTGGGGATTGTGGAGGCCCAAAAATGTGAGCCTATTTCCACCTTGTCTGATGGTCAGAGAGTTTCAGCTTGCTGGAAGTTGTTGCCATTCCACTCTGACCCAAGGTCAGAGAGTTGGCACTTACTTCTCTTCCTTCAATGTTATTGTCTGTTTCTACCTCAAACAAAGGTCCTACCTACATTTAGGTCAGAGTTCTGCTCTCTCAAGGTTACTATCAACAGGTGTGGCTAATATCCAGACCTTATATTTCAGGTATAGAGAAGTAGATGTGTTTCTACTTCAAACAAAAGTTTAAGTGTCCAACTAAGTTCCTACTCCCTTAGGGAGATAGCAATGGATTTCACCCAGGTACTGGCTTGCCTACAGAATGTTTTGGTCTAGGGTGTGAGCATTACAGAATGTTTAACTAAGAATGTGCCCCACAACCTTCAACTGCTATGTTCATTTTCTTGTATCCATTTAATAAAGTTTTTTTTTCTTACCCCTACCTTTTGGGGTTGAGGGTATTTTAAGCAAATGGAAATTAAATGCAGGTGATTTTAGTCTTCACTGGAACTCCCTTCTGGTACTATCCTATGTTTTCCCTTTTACTATTTTCATTTGTGACTCCATTCTCTTTACTAGTTTTCTAATTTCCATGCCCCTACCCTGGTAAGTGATATTTTTGTTAAAGCTGGTCTCTGACAAGTGATAAGGTCTTTGTATGCCGGCCCAAATTGGTCTTAAACTTGTGATCCTCCTGCCTCAGCCTCATGATGCTGGAATTACAGGATGTGCCACCAGGCAAGCCTCTGCACCATGGTCATGGTCATTCTTGTTCTCCCAGCTCCACACACTGAGTGTGAACAGTGCAGTACTCCTCAAGCTTTGAGGCTGATTTGGAGCTTGTTCAAATGCCAATTCTGTTTCTGTGGGTCTGGGGAGAGACTGGAGAGATCTGTCTTTTTAATAAACTGTCAGGAGATGCCAATGGGTCTAATCCTCAGGCAATAAACTATTATATGTAGATCAAATACTTGGTCCTTCCTGTCACCTTTTATTACCAGATCCCTCTTTGCATGCTGTTTGATTCCAAGCAGATTGTGTTTTCTCAGGGTTATCACTGTGCTTCCTGCTGGAAAGTTCCTGTCTTGTTCATTGTCACAACCACCATATGCTTGGCTGCTGCCTCTGTGTATCTTACTTACATGAACTTGGTTTTGAGCTGTTTTCTTCTGAGAGTCTAGAAATTTGTGGAGTTTTCCAAAATACAATGTTCACATCTGTCAATGCAATTATTTGTTTAATTGCTTGTTTTCTTTTCATCTTAGACTTCCAATGTAACCTAGACCATTCCTGTTCAAAAAGAGTTAGGTATGTGCAGAGGTAGTAAGGCCAACAGTCTGAGTTCACGCCTGGCTTTGCTTTTCTGCCAATCACCATATTATGTTCATTGTTCTGCATGATTCCCAACTTTCTCAATTTTAATATATTCTTTCTTAGTTTTAAGTGTTTTATCATAGAGGCTTGGATTTTTTCCAATCCCATGATTATCTCTCTATTAAAACTTTAATACAAAAAGAAATTAAAGAAAAAAAAAACCAGACTGCTCATTACTTTGATTTGTAGAAGAGAGAGAATGGAATATTACTGCTAGAGGGTTTTGAGAAACCATATTTACATTTGCATCGTCTCAATTTAGGGGCCTGATTAGGTTGTGTGTTATGATGAAGATGCACTTAGCAGTCAAAGGGAAGTGGCATGGGCTAGAGTAATGAGCAGGAGACTTCAAGCCGGGAGCCCCAGTGCTATTTCTGGCTGTGACTGGCTACCTCTCTGACCTTGAACAACTCTATCTCAATGCCGAAGACCCTAATAGGCTCTTTCTGCCTTATAGCATGGCTGTGAGAGGTCAGGCACTTAAGTGTTTACTATAGAGGGACTATGAAGTGAATCAAAGGTGAGGGCAGTTGGGGGTCACAAATGGAACTGGAGACAGGATCTCCGTTCCTACAGCTCGTCTAAGAAGTCTGTTGAGAGATGGTGTCTAAGAAGTGGAACGATGGTTCAGATCGTGTTTCTGTGGGAGAAACAAATGCTGAGAGGTTAGTCAGTGGGATTTTAAAGCTTTTAGGGAAAATGCCAAGACCATCTTATTATTTATGGGGGCTTAACCAGACAACCCACACTCGTTTCCTAGCAGCACCACACCCAGGATCAGGGAGCCTGCAGTGGTCAGCCTCTGGAGGACATACCCGAGGATTGGTGCTCTGTTACCCCTGACTGCGGGAGCAAGATCTAAGCCTGTGATGTTTCAAAGTAGGCCAAAAGTCGCCTTGCTCCCTCCAGTAGTCCTTGTGGTCAGTAAGAGAATTGTGAGAGGCGTCAATTGTTCTTCATTTGAGAGCCTCCCTCGTAAAGGGTCAGATTGAGGGGTAAAGGGTAAAGTGCTTTAAAACAACAAACAGACGAACTCTCCCATTCTGCGTAGGTTTCTGCAGACTTTGTAACACTCACAGCTATGTTTCCGATCACATCTTACCATTTTTGCCCAGACTAATACTTACCAAAACAACCTAATATCAATAAATGATATTTATTAACCACTAGTTCAAGTACCTTGAATCAACCAGCTTATTATACCAGTCTTTGAGGTGGGCACTGTTATTGCCTTCACTTTACAAATAATGACACTGGGAAATTAAGCCATTAAGTAGTTCACCAAACATTGTATAGCTAGTAAATTTCAGTTCCACAACTAGAACCCAGGACATCTTGCTCTAGAGTCTTAACCCTTAAGCACTTACACCTATAGAAAGCAATGTAATGGAATAAACACCTTTCTCTGGAAGTCCATGAGTAGAGAGACTAAATTTATTCTGTAATGATTAGTGATCTCCTCAAATTGAGAGTTTAGTCTGATAGTTGACTAAGGATAGATACGTGGGGTCAGGCGGGTTACTAGTAGGCTCTTGCTGCTCAAGCATCTGCAGGTAGATGGCAAGGAAGGCCTCCATTTTTATGGTTGAGACAGTTGCCAAGTAACTCCACACCTTGCATTCCAACTCCCTAGGGAAATCTTATTCTTTGCTATCAATTGATTCTCTCTTTATATAGAGAGCATAGATGGATACCATCTGATTTTAACGTACCTAAAGCTCCCTTAAAGGATAAAATGAAAGACTCATTTTTCTTGAGACACAATAATTTTCAATAAAACCTTTCTGACATTCTCTGTCAACTCTCCTCTTTCAGCCCCTTTGAATAGTAGCGGAGAAATTTGGGTCCGACTCAGTGTATTTTTCCCGGTTTCCTGTGATCTGCTTTAGTCAGCATAAGCAAGGTCCTGAATTTTCCAGAGGCAATTGCTGTGGGATCCAAAAAGAAGAGGGATAAAAAAAGAATTCCCAATGGGATAATATAGAGCCCTACCAATATCTACAAAGGCAACATTGATGCTTAATCACTGAAACCAAATCTCCCAGAAGGCTCCTGGAGCCCTGGTATGTGACCATTCTTCTCTAGCAACCCCACCCCCCACCCCGAAGGGTCACAAGTCAGAATGCTGCATTCCTTTTGGAATGACCCGTTACTGTTTCCCCAAGTTCAGGTTCAGGTGCAATAACTGACCCCAGAAAAACTGACCAGCACAGGTGTAAGAGCTTGTCACATTAAATGACCAGAAAAACCATTATTACCTGATAGAGGGTTGATGGTGCAGAAGAGATTAGAGCACTCCCCATGGACCAGTTCTGAGCTGCTGCCCAGGCATTAACTGGCTGCCAAGGTATCCATACTTGGGTCTGGGGCTTAGAGAGGGGGAAAGATTCTTGGTAGATACCAAGAAGAGAAAAGGGAAGCAAACAAGCAATGACTTAGTCCTTCTCTTCCCCGTAGCAAAAGATCACCACCACCCCCAATTTGCCTTAGAGAAAAATTGTGGGGACATGTGCCTAGAGTCTTATATACTTATTGAGGGTTGAGTTAATGCTATCTCTGGTTCTTCTACTATTATGTTTTTGTCTGAGCAGGTGTTAATTCAACCAACCTGAGCCTAAGTTATTTACTTTCTCCCTCAGTGATTTGGTGTGAATCTCTGCTATATTCTTAGAAGAAATAAAGGACTAATCCCACTTAAGCAAGGAATGTGAGCTGCAGTCCCTTCCAGAATCAGGTTGGCCTAAGCACAGTGCATAAAACTATGGCCAATGAAGAGAGATGGAAAGGTCCTCGGTGTAGCAGCATCTTAGCTCTCTGATCTTGTCTCATTGGTCTATATTCAACTTTGAGAGTTGTAGACCACGTGATTGGGCCCCAGGAGCCTCTGTTCTGTTCTGTTCTGTTCTCTTTCTACACCATAATCCCCATAACCCTTGTTTCTCATACCCCATATTAACCTAAACATGCTACAAAGTTTTGATAAATGTTAAAAAGAAAAAAAAATCCCAGGAAAGTGATAACAAGTATCTCAAATTCTATTCTATAAACTCAGACTCTTGCATCTGACTATTTGGAAGCTAACCCTGTATGCTTGCTTCAAGTTGTATGACTCCTCTGGACCTCAGTCTCCTTATCACTAAAAATCAGGGGGAGACTTAAAAGAGGGAGATGACCCTCTTAAGTCAGGGAGAAGGCTGAGGTGAGGGTTCATGAGATGCTTCCATCAACAGGGTCACTGATGACTTGAGTCCCACCCTGGATCGCACAAGGTGGCAGGAGAAAATTGAATCCTGAGAGTGGTCCTCTGATTGCCACGTGAGCACCATGTTATGTGTGAGGCTGGCGCCACACACACACACACACACACACACACACACACACACCCATGCATGCGCGCACACATGCATTTACAGAGAGAGAATTATAAAAACATAATCAAATTAATTAAGTGAAATTTTAAGTGCTAAGTCTAAAAGTATACTCAGAACTAGAAACACATATGTCTAAAATGTGAACAAATGTCTAGGTGCTAAAGGATGAGTGGTTTTGTGTTTCTGTTTCCCTTTTCGCTTTTCCATATTTTCTTCCTATTAATCTGCATTAAAACTATTCTAGAAACTGAGTATGGTGGCTCATACCTTTAATCCCAGCACTCAGAAGGCAGGGTTTGAGGCCAGCCTGGTCTACAAAGTGAGTTCATGAATAGCCAGAGAAACCCTGTTTTGAAAAACCTACAGAAACAACAAACTAATTTAGAAAATAAATGTTTTTAAATAGAGAGAAAAAAATCAGTGAAGCCCCCAAATGGCTGATGATGCTTGTAATGCTGAAAAGATCAGCAAGGAGAAAGAGAGAGATGGCAGAGGGGCAAGGATGCCAAAGTGCAAAGGGAAATTTGAAACGAGAGATGTTCTTGTGTGAGGCCTAGCCTTGCCTGGTCAGTAGGTTGAGGTGCTTTCCACTTTCGCAGTGTGGTCTAGCACCCAGGAATATGTGTTATTCCCACATCTTATGGACCAATTAGACACACCCACTTGCCTTTCACGTGGGGTTGTTCCTAGAGATGAGCCTCTTCCCATGGCCAAAGTTAGCGGAGCATTTGTGTTGTCAAGGGTGAAGGTAGGTTTGACTAACCTTGCAGGCTCCCCAGATCCTTGAGGCAATAGGGATACTTCCCTTCCTTCATTTGCATGACTAAGTAATCACAAGTCATAAAAGCCCCTAACCCATTAGTTAAAACAGGGCCCAGTATTTGACCCTGACCCATTGCAGCCTGGGCCACAGGCTGTCTGCATGCCTTCTGATTTGTCCTCAATTTATAAGCAGAACAATCTATAAATAGAAACCGTTTTTCTAAGTCCCCAGGAGGCATCAGCAGGTTTTCTAGTTTATGTGCATTTTCTTTCAAAAGAACAAAAAGCGAAAAAGAACCAAACAAGTAAAAACAAAAACAAAAACAAAACATGGCACAGGTTTATTTCCCTGCCCAGTGTTTCTCCATATTTCAATTCTAGTTCAGCTTGAGAGCATTCTGATCAGTTTGAACTTCAGGCTTGACACACCAGCTGGACACTGTGGACTATGCGATGCTCCATAGGTGCACACAGGTGCTCCATAGGTGAGCTCCACTCACCTGTAGATCCTGTACCTGGTGGTGAACCCCTGCCGGTAACGCTCCATGAAATCGGCATACTCCTGGGCGCGGTGGAAGGGGCCTCTGTCTGTGAG
>LOEQ01002816.1:126131-144347 GCA_001685075.1 Bramus lutescens | reverse complement strand
TTACAACCAACATAAACAATATTAAGCAAGGAACACATGACAAATGTTTTAATAAACATTCTATTCCAAAGAGTCTAAGTATGGCATCAGAACGAAGCTTGGCAAAATCATAAGAAAAAGAAAACTACAACTATCTAATCTTCAACATGAAGGCCTGAGAAGAGAGATAAAATTAGTTGAGTAGGCAGGAAGTGCAATCAAGCAGCTTCCAAAGTGAGCAATATATGATGGAGACAATTGGCTACCTGAGCAATCACCGAACGTCTCATTTGCAACATTGAAGCAACCAACTTTGGCTAAGGCCTAGCGTAGCTAAAAGACCATTTTCAGAGTCAGGGAATTTTTCAGAACCCTGTCTTGGCAAAGTTCAGCAGTCCTTTTCCTTGTGTCCTGCTTATCCAGTCCAAATACCATGTACTTCGTCAGTAGTTGAGGCAAGGGCAGTTGCTTGCTCAAAGGCCAGTTGTGCCAAGAAGAAAACAAACTCTGACTGGAGTGTCTTTGGTGCTCAACATTCTCTTGGGAATAGATTGGTATTATCAGGAGCAATCATGTCTCATGTCAACAGAATACTAAATGATTTAAATGCAATGTTCTACAGATCCTTGAAGTGGTTGAAGATTACCTATCTAGGCAGAATATAATCTCTATGTATCTAAAGAACCTTGTTAGTTTGACTCTGTATGCTGTGATTACCATTAATAAATAAAGAACTGCTACTGCTGTAAGCCTATGACAAGGGAAGAACAGACCTAGGTGGGAAAAACTAGGCTGGATGCTGGGAAAAGGAGGGTGGAGTCAGGGTAAAGCCATGGAGCTGCTGGAGACAGATGCTAGAAACTTTACCCGGTAAGCCACAGACACTTGGTGATACACAGATTACTAAAAATTAGTTAAATTAATATGTAAGAGATTAGCCAAAAAGAAGCAAGAGCTAATGGTCCAAGCAGTGATTTAATTAATATAGTTTCTGTATGATTATTTTGGGGCTAAGATAGCCAGGTGGCCAGGAAGAACAAGCCATCCCTCATATAAGAAAATATAACTTGAACTTGTATCAATATACAAAAAACTATACCAATGTAAATTATCCATAAATAATAGCTCACATGTATTCACTCTATTACCCACTATTGTGATCCCATTTTTTATTTCTAAACCTACATAATTTCCACCACAACCCTCTATCTGGTACAAGTAATAATCAACAACCCCTAAATGTTGTTCCCAATGCTGAGGATAAACTTTTTTGGGAGAATTTCGTCCTCTAGAATTGCTTTCTGCTGTCATGGAGGTGATGTTCTCTTTATGGGATCCTGCAAAAGTAAAGTGAAGGTTAAGTTTCAAGATTACTATCTAGCAAAATGATTTCTAAGCAGTTGATAGCATTTTTTCCAAATTTCTTATTTGGAATTCTGGCCAGAATGTCATGAGAAAGTGTACCATTTTAGCATCTGGTACCCCAAAACCAGTGTTATAGCAGCACTATTAGCATCATGATGTCATTCCAACCAGGTGGAGTTGTTGCTATGGGGTCCTATATTCTTCATGGAAACTTCAAAGATTACTGCAGGAAAGGATCTGTAGGAAATTCTATTGTTCATCGTGGAAAACTTAAACATTAGACATATAGACTTATATTCAATGAAGAATATGATATAAACAAAATAGATACAGAGAAAGTAGAATTTTTCGTGTGTGTGTGTGTGTGTGTGTGTGTGTGTGTGTTTTGATCACCTGTCCGCATACATCTTATTCCTTTTTTTCGATGATTCTTATTGGATAGATACATTTCCTTCTGTCAGTATTCAAACATCCAGGGTCTCTTGAATTTTTAGAGATGTGAATTTTCCTGTAAAGACAAGAGCAGAACCCTGCCCTAACCCTATATGGTTTCCTCAGCACCTGTATGGTTGTCATTGTTGTGAATAAGCTGTAATTCTGTTTCTTAAGGGTTTCTCTTTTTCAAAACAAATCTTTATTAATTTTGATGGTATCCACAGTTTTTCTTCTCCCGTGGAAACGAGCAAAACCCTTCCCCAACATAGCACATCTCCTGGTTTCCATTGTGAGGTTAACACATCCTTGAAGTACACTGGTTGATTCTATTCTGAAGTTAGCACCCGTTACTGTAACTTTGCATAAGTCCTATTCAGTAACTGCCACTTTTAATGAGAAGTTCCAGTACTTCATGCAACTTTTGTGCTCAATTCATAAAATTCAATGAATAAATATGTGCACTAACAGCAGCATTCATTTGAAAACAGAACTGCCTATGATCCACTGGAAATAATATGAGCCCTATCATGCCTTGGTGTCCTATTATTAATAACATCTTAATTTCTTCTGCAGTTCATATAGAAAGTCAAGCATTATAGGAAAAGAGAACAGTGCCTATTAAGCATATCTCTTCCTCTATTACTTCCGTATATCCATTTGCCTGTGTGTTAACAGTTATATTTGTTGTTATGATGCTGTGACTTAGATATTTCTTGGAAACCCTTGGGTGTTCTTGTATTTCTGTTGATATTTAATAACTATCTCCAGGTAGGTGACAAATGTCACATTGGGCTGTAGAGCTACATATATGAATACAGTACAGTCCACCCTGAAGGGAATGCCTTGTGGAAGACAGACAGGTGACAGAGGAGTGACTGAGTGACCCTCAATGTTCTTTATTGGATGCTTATTTTTAGTGGCTGCATTTGAAATAGTAAGACAAGGTCAATCAAAAAGAATACTTTTTATAATAAAATTCCGCGCTGTCATTTTGATTAGTGTCATTGGTCTTAACTATAAAGAGATATGTGTACAAAATTTATTCTGTAATAAAACATGATTCCTGTGGAGGAAATGGATTAACTTTGTACAGTAAAATAATAGTCCCCAATGATTTAAACAAGACACAGTTGATAAATAAACTTGGAGGAAGAACTAAATGAGTACTTGATGCTCCAACACCCAACTCTTATTAATTTCTTTTCTACCTGACTATTTTTTTCTCTACTGAATAAATGCAGTTTTTAGAACAGAACTCCGTGGTTCATAAGGTTGTCTCTGTCCTTTCCCTAGGAGAAATGTGATTTAAACAAATTAAATTTCTTCCACTCTTGAAATTGAACAAGGCAGGATTCTCTTCCCTATATCTCTTACCCCCATGCTAAAGTAAAATGAAGACCCAAGTATAATTGGCAATTAATAACTTCAGATTCTATTATAGAACTCTTATTACAAAATTTATCTGCACAGGAATTTCATAAGAGCATGCCTAGATTACTGTGAGAAAAACCGGGCCTTTTCCTACAGAAATGAAAATGTCACGATGCCATTAAAATGGTAGGCTTTGACCTTGGATCATCTGACCCTAGGTCTCCTGTGTTTGTCCCCATGCTTCACAGCCTAGAATGAACCAGCAGCTGTCGTATTGATGTATCTTAAGTAACTTATACTTCTACCTAACTTAAATTTACCCAGTACCTGCCTAAATAGTTTTGTCTCTGCAAATACCTTGCTGGTAATAGTGGCAGAAAATGGTAACCTCGGCATTAAGGCCCCTTATATGGACTGAAAGCTTTAATTGTGAAACCAATCTGGTGTATATATTAGGTTCAGTGCCAGGCTGCTATACACAGAAAATTGTTTGCACCATTCCCAAACTTCTCATTTTAATTCTTTTAAGCTATAAAGTTCTCTGTTTTGATACAAGAATGGCAAGTTCAAAAAGCAAGAAATATAAATGGAAAATGGCTATGGTGAAAAAACAGTCAATGTGCTTAATCAGGAAACTACAAATTAAAAAGATTAGTTACTAATTTATGGATTAATACACAAACACTAGGGAAAATGTTAGGTTGGACAGATGTCTGTCAATATTAGTAAAGTCATAAAACTTCATAACTCAGAATTGAAATGTGAACTCAGAGATATAATTGTTGTCAGTGTCATTAAAATATACATTCCATATTACAAGGTTTAAAGTAATAAAATTTCCTGGATATGTTCATGGTGTATATTTAAGTAAACATTTTAAGGACTACAGTTTAAACAAGATGAAAAATAACATTTACAAGTTAGAAATACTATTTTTCCATAGAAAACACAAAGTAGAAGATGTTGCAGCCAGTAAAACCACATCATAGATAAGACCTTCCAGGCCTGGCAAACTTCTGAACCTCTGGATTTTATGGTTTTTTTTAATCCCCTCTTCCCCAGTAATCAGCAAAAATCAGGAAAAATTCCAATGTGATTCCAGAAATGTTCATTGATATTGTATTTTGGATACATTTACTTTTAGCATCTTGTCATGCTACACACTGGAAAATAGTTCTTTTCTGTAATAACAATAAATTGAATATATATATGAACAGACAAAATACTATAGATCATTTATTTTTCAAAGCAATCCTAAATTTTACTATTGCCTAACATCTAAGGACTGTAAAATTCTTCTATCTAAAATTCAAATATGTAATAAAATTTTTAGTCATGTCTTATTTTTGCATGTTGATTGTAAATATGTAAGTTCTTCGTGCATTAACTCACAAATTATTAATTATCCAACAAAGACACTGAGGATTACAAGAGGTAAAGGAAGGGAGGAATAGAGACTGAGGAAAGTAAATCCCTCAGGCTATCGCTCTTGAGAAAATAGAAACAAAAATGAAGATTATGTATTTTAAACCACAGGAATACTGTGGAGTAATTCCATTGGCACCATAGAACTGCATCCACTCATGAAAATTAATAACACTGGAGTGATGATCAGGCAGACTTTCAGAGAGAGCACAGAAGGGTCAGGAAGTTTTCCTATACTGCACTGTATAGGGAGAATGGTCCTAACACTGAGTATCTTCCCAGTCGGGTTCCTCCTTTTCTACTCACTCCACTTACAACCTTAGCTGAAACCCAACAAGGTAGCTCCTCTCTGTCTCTTACACAATGGCAGTTCATGCCATGTGCTAATTTGCAATTATTCTCTGATATGAATTCAAACAACACTCTGAAGCTACAGATCACTTAAATTCAAGTTTCATTTGAGAAGTGCTTTGTTACTGACTTACCATTAACCTGGATCTAACACTGAGACAGTGAGGGCTCTGTGTAAAGAATGTCTGTCTTATGAGTAAGCAAATGCTTAGTGAAATTTTAAAGCATGAATAGCTTTTAGTTGTGGGGGAACCTTCACAGAAAACAAACAAAACAAGGAATCTTTGCAACTGCGGTTCCTAGATAAAGCCAGATTCTGTATCACCTTTTTCATGTTATCAAACATAGACTATATTCAGTTAGTGAGGGAAAGGAAATGACCACTGGACAAAGGTATAAATTCAGAAGTCCTTAAAGATGCATAGGAAAACATTACAGCTCCTTTGCATGTGAATTTTGGAAACGTAATTGAAAAGGAACCCTCTCATCAAAATCCAGCAAATGTTTGATCAGTTTTTGGTCCTGGCAATACAAATCAAGTTTTAAAGTAAGAGTAGAAGCAGAAATATAAGGTTTCTATAAAAACATTAAATGTTAATACTGAAGAAAAAAAATAGTTGGACTCCACAAACAAGAAGTTCAATCTCTTAAATTAGACAGTACATCTAGATTCCTTTGATTTCTTCAGTTGACAAATCCCCTAACAAACAAATATGAGAAAATAGAAACAGCCTTCTATCTCAGTCTTGCAGAATCTTGGAAGTGAAAGATGAAATAAGCCCTTTGTTGGACATGGTGTTTTATTACAGCAATAGAAACCGTAACTAAGACACGAAGCATCTTCCATATTCCTTTGACCAGTTCCTCCACCTCACATTTCTGTGCCTACCTTTGACTCTATTGTCTGCTCCATTACCAAGGGTAACTTCCCTTTTCTGATTCCCACATTGACTTAGACATCTTATTATAAACCTTTAGATTGGATTAGTGTTTTCAACTTATTTCCTACAAATCTGCTTTATCATCTTTTCTTACTGTTACTTTGTAAATTTCAATGGATATTTGTTGGAGGGAGAGAGCCACTTGTTGGTTCCCAGTCGCTCAGCCCCAAAATAATCACACAGAAAACTAAATTTAAAACACTGCATGCTCCATTAGCTCTAGCTTCTTATTGACTAACTCTTACATGTTAATTTAACCCATTTCTATTAATCTGTGTATAGCTGCATGGCTGTGGCTTACTGGGTAAAGTTCCAGCATCCCTCTCTGGTGGTTACATGGCTTCTCTCTCACTTTACCTTCTCTAACCCATTTCTATTAGTATGTGTGTCGCCACGTGGCAGTGGCTTACCAGCAAAGTTTGGGCATATCTAACTCTGGCGGTGGCTCCTTGGCTTCTCTTTTATGCCACCCTTATTTCTCCCAGCATTCTATATAGTTTTATCTGCCTAGCTCTCTTATTTTGCCCTATCAGGCCAGTGAGTTTTCTTTATTAATTAACCAATCATATTCACAGCATACAAAGGGAAATCCCAATGAGATATTTCTGGTCTTATAGAATTCCTGCTAAAATTTGGCATACAATCACATTTAATTTATATGTTGATTTGGGGAAATATAAAGCTTGTCAGACTTTCTAGCAGAGGTTTGTTGTATTTCTTAAGTCTACCCTGATATGATTGTCAGTATCTCCTATAGGCTGATTTCATTTCATTGGTCTGTCTGGTCACTCTGCTGTTGTATGGAGATACATTTAGAATAGTGTTGCATTCATGCCATGAACTTCTTTGTCTTTCTCTATATTTTTAATTTAACTTTTGTTTTGTAAAAGTATGCTGCATTTCTGCTTTTAAAAAAGTATACCTGATTTCTTTTTAAATTTTTAAAATTCTGTAATATTTACAATGTTAGTACTATATAAATTCAATACTGGAAATAGTGACAAGTTTAAGGCATAGATATTTTATTCTTCTCAATCTGACTTTATCCTTCTATTTCCAAAAACTGTATACAGCCTGCTTAATTTTGAGTTTGAAGGCTTCTGTGACTTAATCAGAACATGAGTTATAAATCAAGATTCACTATGAATTTGCTAATGGATTGATTTGGCATATAATCTCTAGGTGGTTCCCCAACTCTAAGTTTACTTAAATCCATAAGTGATATTATATTTGGTAAGTTTCCATCACTCTGAAGGTACCTGAGATGAACAAATAATGAAAGAATGATTTCTAGTTTCAGAGGAGCCGATTGGCAGGCACGTAGATCCACACAATTGAATAGAACATTGGGGCCAGAATATGCAGCAAAGGCACCTTGGCATCTTATTGTGGACAGGATGTAGTATCCTGGAAGGGGCCAGGAACAAACTATTCACAAAGAACTTGATTCTGTGATGTACAATTCCATCCAGACCTCACCTACAGCTGTCAAAAATTCCAAAATAGTACCACCAGCTTGAGGATTGGCTTTCTTAGCTCATCTATTTCCTGTTTTGTTTCTTTGGAGTACATTCACATCTTTGCGTTGACTGAACATACTTTATCATTATTTCATTTTGTTGTCTGTAAGCTCCTCTAGTTCATTCTCATTATATGCCACTATGAGTTGTTTGTGGAGTAATTTTCATTCTTTTTTTTTTCTCCCATTTGGTTTCTGTTCCTATGCTGGGAGTTGTGTGTCTGAAGTAGTTTGCTGTTCTTTCTTATTTGATTTCCCCCCCACACACACATCTTTGTTTTTATTCAAGTTTCTTTTTAGTAGTAGCATCAGCAGTGTCCAGACAAGCAGCAGGTCATAGCCGAACTGTCGTGAATGTCTTCCTTCCAAGCAGTGGTTCTCAACCTTCCTGTCCCTGTGACCCTTTAATATAGTTTCTCATATTGTGGTGACCCCAGACCATAAAATTACTTTCATTGTTACTTCATAACTAATTCTTCTACTGTTACGTTCATTACATTAGGTTAATGTAATATTTCAGGGGATAGAAGGTTGTCTATGGGGTCTGGACCCACAAGTTGAGAGCCACTAACCTATGGGTTCTGGGGGAAGTTCTGGAGTAGTGTAGGCAACTGTAAGCCTGGGAAGCCAGAGCCTCCTACTTACTGCCAGAGGATTTTGTGGGTTAGGCTCCTGGAGCAGAATTCCTGGAAGATTTAAGTAGGCCTAGTACAAAATGCCACAGCAGGCACTTAACACAAACTTCCTGGAAGCATTTGTGTAGTGAATGGTTGGAGACACAAATTAGTATCTTCCACTTCAGTTGTTGTCCATGAGTCAAGAAATGTTTTAAATTCCTGTTAAATACAACAGGAATGTTTGTTAGTAGCAATAAGATTTATGGTAGATTTTATAGTAAAGAATCTAAGTTCATTATAAAAATGTGTTTCTGATCCTCTGAGTAACTGGAATTTGTGTTGTCCCACATTTCTCTCCTATTTGGAGAGTATTCTGTCAGTGAATGATATGATGATTTATGAGATTATTCAAGAATTTTAAGTAGCTTAAATACTGTCTGGGAACTACATAAGTCTTTATGACTTTGATTCATTTACTCTTAACTTTTATTTTCCTTTCATTTAAACATATTTATATGTGTATTTCTTAATTTCATTATATCTCCTTATTGATATCAACACTAGAACACATCCACATGCTCAGATATATATGCACAAAGATGGAAGGCACAGTTCATATAGTACTCAAAATCAAATAAGTGAAATCTATATGCCCATCTATGACTTGTATGTTGTAGTTTTGTTATCTTTTTGAGACCAGGTTTCATGTATACTAAATTAGCTTAGACATCCTCACTATGTGGCTGAGGGTGATTGGATTACAAGTATACCCCACAATGCTCAATTGATACAGAATTCCAGATCAAACCCAAGATTTTCAGCCTGCAAGGCAAGCCCTCTACCAACTAAGCTATATCTTCAGCCCTGAAATTTGTACATATGATAGTGTGTGACTTTTCAATGTAATATATATATATATTCCCTAAACATATAGTTTTACTTTTGCAGCCAAGTAACATGTTAATGATATCTGCAGGCATTTTGAATTGAAATGTTATGATCAAACATGAACAACTTAAGAAGCCATTCTTCTCTTCTTTCCTAAACTTTAGCAGCACTTGATTCTTACTAGAACTACCACAAGTTGCTGGCATGTCATCTCTCCTACTGTGTGAACTCCTTTTAGACAGGAATCATGTTTTATTTATGGCCATATTCAAACTGTAACTCAGCAGAGTCCTATTCTCTACTATTCACTGTCAGATGAATAAACATAATAGGAAAAATGGCCAATATTTCAGATTTTCTCAATTCTTTAAAAGCCCTACTAGTTAAAGGATTTATTTGAGTTGCTAAATTTATAAAGTAGATTATGTAAGTACAACAAATAAATTATGTCATAACTCACATTTTTCCCCTTAAGAAAGAGGCAATAGCTCTGATGTATTCTGAATGTAAGTTCTCTTTCAATAATAACACTACTATACATTAAATTTCAAATTTCAAAAAAAAATGGCCGACAACCTGAGTTCCATCCCAAGAACCTACATGGTGGGAAGGGGGAGCAGATTATGGAAAGCAGTTCTTTGTCCTCCGCACATGTACCATGGCACAATATGCCCATACACCCCAAATCCTCACCCTCATACATTACACACATCACCCTACACACACACACCCAACATCTCTCTATCTCTCTCTCACATACACACTAATTTTATAAGTAAATAAATATTTTTTCTTAAAAATACAAAACATAAAACTTGGAATAGAACTTTTCCAAGATTGGGGTCTTGGATTCTACCAACTAATAGTTCTCTCAGAAGAAATCCTTCAGCGTAAGAGAGGACCTACACCATAAGAATACCAGACTATATGATTCTGTTCAGTGCAAAAAATGTATGAAAGAAATTATTTTTGTCAGGCACATTTTAGAAAATAGTTTATTATTTTCTAAAATGTAAAAAGGAATTGGGATGTTAACATTATTAACTCTTATCTGTGTTAATTTGAAAGAGAGCAGGCAGGAAAGGAAATTATCTACGCATCAATGATCATTTCAGAATGCTGTAATCACATGATCTCAATAAAATTGGTAGCATATCTTCAGTTTTATTTTTGCCTCGGCATATATTCACAGTAAAGTGTTCCATACAGTCATTCTATTCAAGTATGTTATATATTTAGGCCATTTTTTGGTACTGGGCCAAGTTCAAATCATCTCCACATTGAATTCCAACATTCCCAGAGAATTCTATGAAACACATGTCAGATTAAAAAGAATCTGCCAATTTTTATTCTTCTATTTTCATGGGAAGGAGAAAGACGAATTGTAAAATATGGAGATTGACACTTAGAAATAATAAACCAATTATTAAAAAAGTAGAAATCATATTCCATGATTTATTTATTGATCTTTTCTTTCCACATTCTTCACTATAATTGTCCTATAATTGTTGATATCAAGGTTTCTGTTACCATAATAAAAGTTCAAAAATGTTGCTTTCATACAGGAAATAAAAAGAGTCTGGCTCCCATAATACACCAAGCATAGAGAATCAGCTGTTGACTTCTCCACTCGACTTCTAATATATTATGACAGCGTTACAGCTAAGTATAGTGATATAGCATACACTTGCCTCTCAGCTCAGGATGGTGGGGTGATATCAAGTTAATTTCGCCTCCTATGACCTATTTCCTATTTCTTCAGTTACACACTTGAGTAGCTGCCATTATGCTCACTGTATGATTCTAATTATAAAGTAGAAAAGTTAAGCAGATATTGTAGTACAAGCAACACATTGAGTACATGTCCTCTTTAAGTATTTTTGAAGTTTAAGCCCAAATAAAAATATTTTGGTGCTTTATTCATTCATTGACTGCTAATCCCTGAATACCTATGGGCTATCAGATAATAAATTAGGATATAAAGAATATAAACAAAGATTGAATAAGGGATGAACTCTAATTGATTACCTTCTTCATGTGAATCCCCATTTTTATAATCCATCATTGGTTGGCATCAAATATTAATGCTTCTGAAAATGTAGCCACAGGAAAACATAGTTATTATAATATAGATATAAAACTGAACAAAATAATTACAGTTCCCTATGGAAATTTAAAAATCTCTACATATGGCTTTATAATGGTTTATAAGAAGCAAACTTCTCACCCCCTACTATTAAAGTAAATTGAGTTTTATTTTTTGCTTCAGAAAGTGGGGAAATTAAAACAGGGTGACTTTGATATCTATATCTATCCAATTATAGTACTCTATAATTAGAGATAATTATTTTCCATTTGCATTCTCACTTCATTTTCCTAAGAGAAGTTTGAAGTAGTAAAAGGTTAAATAAGTAGTTATCAATGCAGATATTGATCCCAATAGAAATCAGTCTCATCTCCAACAAAGCACAGGAGAAAGTAAGTGTTTCTCCAACAAATAGTGGTCTAGAATTTGTTAGTAGACCAATCTATTGTCTTCAAAACTAGAATGATTAACCTGCATTTTGTGAGGAGGAAGTATCCCATTCCAAAACTGTTAAATATCAATCATGGCAAATGCGTGAAATATGTGTCACTGATGTCTTATTTTAAAAGTACTTTATTCTTAGTTATGTACAGGTATGACTTCTCCCCCATCCCCCATCTGTGTGTGTGTGTGTGTGTGTGTGTGTGTGTGTTTACTTGTGATTTCAGGGTCCAGAAGAGAATTTCAAAATGCCTAGACCTAGAAAAAAAAGCAGTTATGAGCAGCCAAATGTGAGTATTAGTAGCAGAACCTGTGTCCTTAGAAATAGCAAAATGTGCTTATAACAGCTGTGTTCATCCCCAGCAGGATACCTCCATTTCTAACTGGATATAAAAAGAGACTTTTTCTTGGATCAGACATTCTTTACATTCTTTTATTTGTAAAATAGGTTCCATGTTCATTACTTTATGATATGTGAGGTTCAAATTTATATTTTAATTTCACTTAAGATATTTTTCTTCATCTCATTGCTCATTTACAATGAATTTGTTTTTTTTAACTCATACTATAATTGGTGGTTCACTATAATGTTGCTGTGTTTGACCCTCTACCACATATTCATTTACAAAATCCCAAGAACATTCCAGTGTTCTACTATCATTTATGGAAAACTCTGTCCCTAAGTATCAAATGATTTTAACATGTTTGAAGATAGTAAGTTGTATACATAAAAATCTTTCCTTTGGAAGACATTGCTCTCTATACCAATCTGAAGTCAGTATTGTATCAACATAATATCACCGTCAACTTGGGTGACTTTCCCAACTTGCCTCTCATTTCAAAAACTGTTTTGTCTTGTTTAATGATCTTCACACAGAAACCAGCTGATTCATTGATTGGAGTAAGTTTTGGTATAAAGACCAATTTGGTGACAATTGACATCTCAACAATACTGAGCCTTTTGATGTAGGTTTTGAGATATACCAAATTTTGTCTAAGTGCATATTTAGGTAAATATTATAGTTTTTCCATTGTGAATAATAAGCACTTATTTTTTTTGCTTTGTCTTAAAAGTGTGAATTATTTCTATGTGTTCTAATAAGTTTAAAATTATTTCCAATTCTCAAGCATTTGGGGCTAACATATAGTATATATTCAATACCAGGAAAATTAGTGATTGACATAATAATTACACATAAAAATAGTGTAGAAGTTGCTGTAGACACTTGAAGATTATATTTTGAAGATATCTGGGAAGACATATTTCTGAAGAATTTGAAACATATTTTCCAAATATTTGAACATTTTCTGGACATATTTTAATGTTTATTTATAGTTTATATCTACTTTATAGCACTTATCATATAATTTTATTCCTTTTAACTATTAAAATGTGTTGCTGTGTGGTGGTGGTGCATGCCTTTAAGCCCAGAACTTGTGAGACAGAGAGAGGCAGATGCTGTGAGTTTGAGGCCAGCCTGGTCTACAAGAAAGAGTTCCAGGACAGGCTCCAAAGCTACAGAGAAACCCTGCCTTGAAAAACCAAAAAAAAATATTGAAATGTGTTTATGTATCATCAAATGAAAAGTTCAAAGAAAACAGCGCATTTCTCCAATAAATAAAAGATATCACCTTGAGAATGGAATAAATTAAGAGTCTACAAAAACTTTATAATATTAGTGTCTATGACATGGCATCAAAATACACAAATTCAAACACAATTAGAATGATAAATAGAAACATAAGAGAAGATGATTTCATTATACTTTTGGACAACCTATAGCAAATCTGTGGATTGAAATGTATGTGCATGTTCATGTATATATAGGTGCACATGTGTTTGTAGACACAGATACCTTTGTGAAAATATATATGCAGAGGTTACAGGACACTAACTTAAGGTGTTATTTTGGGGGAACATATCCTAACTTCTTTGAGACAAGGTCTCCTTCATTAAGTTGGAGCCCAGTAAGTAAACCAGGCAGATTGGCTACTATGCCTCAGATTCCCACCACTTCTTCCCTCTCACTGCTAGGATTATAATTTGCTACCACACTGCCATGTTTACCTGGATTTGGGAGCTTTGAAGCAGATCCTCATGGGTGCAAGGCAAACAATAGATCAGCTAAGGTAACTTAGCAACCTAGATCACTATCTTTTTCCCAAACGAAGTTCTAATCACAAAGGCATCTATCTTATTAATTGTTCACATGCTACATAAATTTAACATGACAGTTTTCTTTTCCTTTGTAAACACTCTTTTCCCCTCTTGCAAATCTTCCCTAGGGTTTGGGAGATGCTCAGTGATTAAAAGGACAAGTTTCATTTCAAGCACGCATATGGCAGCTGACAGTCACTGTAACTCCAGTTCTGGAGGATTCAGCACCATCTTCCGGCCTCAATAGGCACTAGGCACACAAGTGGTGCATAGATATACAGGTAGGCGAAACACCTGTAGACACAAATTTAAAACAAAACATTTCCTTAATGTATTTATTGATTCCAGTCTAGTTCAAGTCCTGTAACTTCATAGGGACTTACCAATCATCATCCTCCAGAAATGAAGCTACTGAAAGTTTATTTTGTGAAAATCATGGTTATAGTTACTTTACATTGCAACCTCATATGTCTGTACAATAACACCATGGTGATATAAATCCTGTTATCTACCTAGATGTGAGAGGTTAGTGTTGGCTGAATAATTTGTTGAGTTTAAATGTGCAGCTGAATGATGAGGGGAAATGTATAACCATCAATTCTGACTCCAAATCCTGTGTTCTGGAGTTTCATTATCAATTACCCTTCCTTTCCTCTGTTGGTGTCAGTGACTTTAACAGCATGGGAAGGGCCTAAAGAGAGCTCTGGTCACCTTAGCATTTGACAAGGTTGTTATCACTTAGTCATTGCTCACTGTGTGAAGGACAAAAGCCAAACACAAAATTATAGAATCTAGAAAAGATTAACATCTATGTTTCTATTTTCTGTCTCCCTATGCCTGTGTGTATGTGTGTGTGTGTACACGCACACACGTGCATGTGCATGCACATGCATGTGAACACACATGTAGTTTTAATTGCATTTGCTTGAACTAGAGCCCTGGCATTCGACATTTCCCAAGGGGTAATTTTCTGGCTCAGTGAATGGCATTTGGTATTCTATTTACCATCCCACTGAAGGCATCAGTTAAATATCTACACAGTGATGGAGAAATTCAATCTAGTGTGGGACATATTCCTCTTAGAAGCCCTGCAATTTCATTCGATGGGAAGGCAGGTTGTCTCAGCAGGAAGCAGGCCTCCATAGGAAGAATTCCTCTGAGGCCCTCTGATACCAGACATGGAGATACTTTCTCTACCCTGGCTTCATGGGATTATTTTGTTCAGACACAAGTTATTACAGGGAGTGGCTGAGCCAACTGCAGCTCTGCCTGTGGTTATATTGTAGAATACAAGATTACAGATACACACACACACACAAAACACATACAAATGTTTATATATATATATANATATATATATATATATTAGATATTGAGAAAAGACCAAAAAGTTCCCACCAATAATAATTCCTTGGTGATAAAATTTCTCTAAGGTTAGCATAGATAAAAGTGAATTAACTACCAAATTAGCTAAATTCTGATTCAGTCATAGTTCAAATGAGCATTTAATAAGTTCTCTTTTTTTTTCAGTAACGACTCATTGATTTTTCCCCCAGAAGGAGATTAAGTATTCATTTTAAAAGGATAACTAAACCAGAAAACAAGAATTCTCTCTTTAAGTTATTGTGTAAACTATGTAACCAAAACTATATAGGAAATCAAAACAGCATTTGAATGCCAACTACATGTAGCCAGTATTATTAGACCAAATAATTGTGTTTTGCAATGTTCTGAAAAATTGTAGGCTTTAAAGAGATAACTAGACTGAGAATATTTAGCCATTATCTTTCTTAAGTAGTTCAACTATGTGAAGAGAACCCAAATTTTACTGAAGACCAAATATATATATATATATATATATATGATATCTATAATATATGTGCATCATAGCATATAACATGCAGCATTTCCTATGAAGTCATATAATTTTCAGAGCATAAAGTTGGTCTCATAATTGCCACTCATACAATAAAACTGAGGTATATAGGCTTCTGAATAAGTCTCAAAGTTACCAATTGATTGAGCCAGAGTTCGAATATATATATTTTCTCCAATTATTGTATAATTCTTGCTGAGCAAACATAGAAGGGAAAAAGAGCACTTGACTAGGTCAAAGATTAGAGACTGAAACCCAAGTAAGCAGAGATCTAAACTAGGTGCCTCCAGAAATAATGAAATTTCCAAATTAATGAATGAGTTTTCCATTATTGTGAGTCTTATAAGTTCACTAGCTGTCCACCCCAAAGTTCTCCTGCAATTGATGAGCACGCAGTCATGCTATTATCAGTAGGCTGAGGTTAAATGTTTGAAGATGCTTGACAGAAAGCCTAGAGTTTCTGATGTTGCACTCAAGTCAGATTGCCAAAGTTAATCCCAACCACATATATTCTGTAAACTCCCATGTTGATGCATCCTTCCTGTTCCCAGTGTCTGACATATTAGAAGGATGCCTACCTCAAAACATTGATATACGAATCAATGGATTTGTAAAGACAACTCCATCAGAATAGTGTTGCACACTGGTTCCCATTATTAGAATTAACAGCAGTTACAACAAATTAGGAATTAAACAAAGAGACTTATTGCTTGCTCTTTAAAGTTTTCTACAATGTGAGAGAGAATTTTGTGAGCAGTATTTATACCTCAACCCCAGTTATAAAATTAAATAGAAAAAATCTATCCTAAATTCTTATAACAGTATTCTATTTTATTATCAGATTATTAAAAAATAATTTCCTAATTTATGAGCCTTTTGTTGTTTTAGTTTTTTTTTAAATTTCATCTAGAGCAGAATGATTATCCACTGTATACATATTGTTACTAAATTGGCTAATTGACCATGACTGAAAATTAAATCAGAGGTAGATATTAAGTTATTCATACAGAAAATAAATTAATGCTCAGGGTTGGTGCAGGAGAATTATCTGTATTCTGTCAATCATGTATTTTAATAAAACACTGTTTGGCCAGGCACGAAGTATAGGCGGGTCAACCAGACAGGAAGTAGAGGCGGGGTGATGAGAACAAGAGAATTCTGAAAAGGAGAAAGCCCATTCCTCTCAGTCCAGCCCAGACCACCAAGGCAACGTGTGACCTGCCCAGCTGAGAAAGGTACCAAGCCGTGTGGCTAGCAGAATAATGGGTTAATATATGCTACAAGAGTTAATAAGAAGACTGAGCTAATGGGCCAATCAGTTTTATAACTTATGGAGATCTCTGTNATAGGCGGGTCAACCAGACAGGAAGTAGAGGCGGGGTGATGAGAACAAGAGAATTCTGAAAAGGAGAAAGCCCATTCCTCTCAGTCCAGCCCAGACCACCAAGGCAACGTGTGACCTGCCCAGCTGAGAAAGGTACCAAGCCGTGTGGCTAGCAGAATAATGGGTTAATATATGCTACAAGAGTTAATAAGAAGACTGAGCTAATGGGCCAATCAGTTTTATAACTTATGGAGATCTCTGTGTGATTTTCTCTAGGACTAAATGGCTGAGGTATCAGGCAGGACAGAAACCCCAACAAGCCAGCCCTCATGTTATAGAGGGTTTGCTTTTATTTCTCAAATATTCTATCTATGCTCTATTACTTAATAGCTTATATGTATTTTAAGTGGGCAGTAAATTTTCACAGAAGGGCATTATGAATCCATAAAATGCTATTAATTTCAAGTTACTCTACTTTGTTTCTTTAGCAGTTGCCAATAAAACTTACAATTTCACCTGAAATTAGAAGCAAAATTAGCAAAAGTGGCATTAATGCTCTGCTTTCCCCAAATTGTAGAAAGACATATGCATTCAAATCTCTTGTATGGTGTTACAGTTTAATTATTATAACTGATATAAATAAATAAGTAATCTGACTAGTGTAAGATGTACTGAATGTAGAGCATGCCTTCATCAGCAATTATAGAGCCATCCCTGTGATCATACAGCCCTGCATGTGCATATGATCATAAACAAATATGCATACAATCTTCTTGTGCCTGTGCAAATAAATGACACCAAGGAGTGATATGATAAACTGTTCTATTCAAGTCATCAATAGATTTTTGGCTTCTTAGACATAGAAATATTTTAAATGAAAAGGTCAAAATTCTTTCCTTCCTCTGTTCAGCCACTCATTTACAAAGTCTATTCTCAAGCAAAAAATTGACAATTAAGAGAAGTGGTGGTGAGGAGCACAGCAAAGGAGCGAAGAGGATGTCACTAGAACACAGCAGAACCACATCTATTGTGCTCAGGGGAGTTTGTGATGGAAGATGTTGCCTAGTGTTCACTGTCCTGATTGCAGATACCAGGGCATTTCCAAGGTCATGGTATCACAAAGCACTGATACTTTTGCTCACTTGAAATATGGAAGGTCCTAAAGAAGTAGAAATAAATTTAGAACCACCTGAATATCATCCTAGTTCTTGTTATTGAGCATGGAATACTGCTCACATAATCTCATAATTGCTTAACATCAGTATGTCCTCTACTTTTTGTATCCATGTGTATTTGATTAATTTTAACTAGATGTAAGACTAAGTTTTTCTCAATGATTGAAATAAGAAAAGATATTTTTTACACCCAGAGCCCTGATGTTCTAACAGGGAGGGAGGGAAGGAGGGAGGGAGAGAGAGAGAGAGAGAGAGAGAGAGAGAG
>LOEQ01002816.1:95748-111652 GCA_001685075.1 Bramus lutescens | reverse complement strand
TTGCTGACTTTTGGTGTTTTGTAAGTTTTACCCTTAAAATAAATACCCCTTTAAATCCCAACTGGTATGGGATTGTTTATGACTTATGCCTTCAGTATTGAACCAAAGAACCTGACATGCGTTAACAATTGGATTGTCATTCAGCTACTAAACTCTTCCAGCAGCTTCTGGAAGAGTTTATAAGCTGAAGGCATCGATGGAAAAGCTATACATCCTCTAACCCCTTGAGATTAGTAATATGCTAACCCCTGACTCAGTGCGACCATGGTAATTAAGACAGTAACCATGTGGTAACTATTTCCTGTAGTTTCAATAAGCACAATGTGAGGTATCTAGTAGGGAGAGTTAGAACGCTAAGGTCTAAAAAGTTTACTTCAAAGTGTGCAATGTTGACATTCTTCTTAGTTCCCTTGACACCAAGGTCAGTTCTTGATGCTCCCATGGTCCAGCATGCCACTGTTATTAGTATCTCAGTGTTCTCAGTCCTCACTAGGTTACTCCCTCACCATGATGCCAGTTATCTTACGAAAAGAAGACAGCTGCTGTCGGTGTTTGTGATAAGGATAAAAGGCAGAAGGTTATGCAGTAATCATGGTTATTAAATATTCACATCACTGGAGATTCCTGCAGCCTCTGCACATTTAGAAACAATTAAAATAAAGCAATTGTTACCCCGAGTCCCAGTGACCTGCCAGGGAAAGCTGATTTTCAAAAATCAAGTGTAGATCCTAACGATTATTTCTTAGGAGCTACAAAACACAAAAGTTTTAAGAATCACATATGCAGGAGTATTTTAAATATCTTTTGAATGTCAACTCCAGTTTTCAACTTAAGTATGTATACTGGACAAATATGCCCTATGAAAGTATAAAATTATATTACAGACTCACAATAAGTACAGTTTTTGTTTTTATTTTGGAGACAGGGTTTCCCTGTAGCTTTTGGAGCCTGTCCTGGAACTAGCTCTTGTAGACCAGGCTGGCCTTGAATTCATAGAGATCTGCCTGCCTCTTCCTCCTGAGTGCTAAGATTAAAGGTGTGTGCCACCACCATCCGGCCATTAATACAGTTTTTAAAGTTTTATCTAATGTCATCTTCACATGCCAGCATGTCAGTGTAGAAAGGGTTAAAATTCCTTTGTTCCTTGAGTGTTATTTTTGTTCTCACTTCTGTTAATTTTTACCTCTGATCCAGTCTTTTTTTTTTCTTAAACACATAATTAGGATGTTTAAAACACTTTGCACCTATTAAACAGCTTTGTATTAAAATGTGTAAATAAATATAGGAACACAGGTGTTTCTGTGATTCAATTAGAGGGTATTTATTCCTACCTCTTCCTTGACTTACTGTCTGCTTCTTAATTCAAAAGATGAACATAAACAGTCATATGGCTATTCGGGGAGCCCATGGAGGGCTCATTAGCTGGGCTCTAATTGGGTCCTTTTGAAAATCTGTCACTCAGGATTGAAGGTGCATCTGACGCCAGCAGAAACAAGTGCACAGGAGGCTCTGAAGGGGAATGACTGAAATGCTTCAGAGAAATTGGGGAAAATGGGAGGAGCTCATTTGGGACAAATGAGATGCACTTCCAATATGGGCAAGAAGCAGGGGCTAAAACAGCGAGGCCTCGGGAAAACTCATGTTTGGAAAACGGGATTTAGGTTGACTTTCAAAGTTTGCTTTATTTTTATGACTGGAATAGACGATTGTCTAAATGAGTGACACTCTGGGAGAGGGCTCGCTAGCCATCAGCTATAAAATGGTTTACTTTTGTTTTGTTCCTGCTGTTTACTACACCTGCAAGGTTTCATCTACTCTGGTCCTTCATGACATGACATCCCGGGCACCAGGGGCTGTCTCTCCTGCAGTGTGATTTGTGCAATATTTTCCCCCAAGTCAATCCTCAATTAGTGTTTAGTTAATTAGTTGACCAGTCAGTCAGTTGGCACAGGAGAGAATTCACTGCTATTCTCATTGACTTTGCTCTGTGTTTCTCCACCTTTACTATCAGTTACTCGTATCTTCTAATATGGCAACTTTATGATATGCCATGGCCCAGTTAGACTGCTCTCAACGTTGGTCAAAGAAGCTTTCTATTGAAGTGGGCAGTTGTGAATAAAGAGGATGGGAGCTGTCCAAAATACTGAGCCTGATTAAGCAACAGTGCTCAACATTAGACGGGCCAGGCACATCGAGTTCTCCCACCGAAGGTCAGGGCATATCCCAGTGAAGTGTAAGAACACATGCCTCGCACCTGTCCCCCACATTCAGGGTGCCTAGTTTGGTCCTATACAGGTTACCCATTATCCGTTGAGAGTCAGGGAGCTCTCATTAGCTCAGGTCAGCTGTTTCTGTGGCTTGGGCACTCTGGGGCCACTGGCAGCGGGATCAGGATTTATCCCTAGTGCTTGAACTGGCATCGAGGAGCACATTCTCTTTGGAGGGATACCTTTCTGAGCCTAGATATAGCATGGGAGGGCCTTGGTCTTGCTGAAGTGATGTGTCAGACTTTGTTGACTCCCCATGGCAAGCCTTACCCTTTCTGAGGAGTGGATGGGAAGGTGGGGTGGGGGAAGGTGGAGGAAGCAGGAGGAGGAGTGGCAGGACTGGGAACAGGGATAACTCTGTAAAATGAGAAAAGATTGTATTAAAAATTCTTAATAAAAAAGAAAAATAAAAGAATGCATGCAAGAGGATGAGACTAGGGGGAATATTTTGAAATGCTATCTCCTGGACACAGGGTGGCCTTTTTTACCCATGAATACATAGCTGTGCAAATCATTGCAAGGTTAAGCTTGTTAAAAATTCCAGCAAGAAGGGGGGGTTCATCTTCAGAGATTCCTCCCCCAGCTGTAAAGCTCTTAGAATTTAGGGTTCCTTGTCTGTGGAGAGTCACTTTTCTATGCAGAGTGGACAAAGTTACTGCAGATGACCTCATTCCCATGTATGTATGGGAAGCACTAGTTGGACTCAAGTATGTATTGTAGTTGAGTTAATCAAGGCACATAGAAGTTTTGCCACAATTTTCCAAGAAAATAAATCTTGACAGGTTGAATTTACAATTTAAATCTGTGCCAAAAGTTTAACTTTGGATGATAATGCATTCATTTCTAAGCGGAAATTATCTTCAGACATACCACGTATGCATGCTTGCATAATTAAAGCTCAAAATGCACAGACAGGAGTTGTTAAACCTTATTTACCACCACATTAACTAAGGGTCCTGAGTGAACATTAAGTGAGTCTGAAATATCATCTGACTGAGGTAGTGGAAATCTGATGTACATGCCTGCATACAGTCCCACGCGCGCGCACACACACAGCAAAATACAGAATTACTACTCTTATGGTGAGATCTATGGTTTTTTATCGTACATCTATCAGCTATATCCTCAATGTACTAAGGAAAGATACTCAGTCACCTCTTTATTTCTGTGTTTGGAGGCATATTAATTTCCCCTCTCTTCTTTTCTTCTCTCTGTGTGTGTATTAACATCTTTATGTGTATCAATGTGTGTGTGCATGGGCATGGGAATACCAGGCATTGATGTTGAATGTCTTCCACTGTTGATTACCACATTATTTATTGAAGCAGGATCTCACTGAACCTGGAGTTCACTGATTTGGTAGGTAGGTTGGTTGACCAATGAGATCTAGAGCTCTGCCTTTTCCTCACCTGACACCCAATTTGGGATAACAGACATGCATCTCGTGCCATCTTTT
The DNA here is from genome assembly GCA_001685075.1 of Bramus lutescens. NCBI lineage: Eukaryota > Metazoa > Chordata > Mammalia > Rodentia > Cricetidae > Bramus > Bramus lutescens. Next base: position 107,929 of record LOEQ01002816.1, on the reverse strand, counting down.
TAAGTGGTGACAGGGATGGATTTGAACTCAAGTCCTCATGCTTGTGAGGTAGACATTTTACTAATTGAGCCATATCCTTGATGCCAGAATAGGATTTCCTTGCAAATCGTAATGCCTCAGTGAGTTACTTGTTGATTTTTTAAAATGGCCTAATCAAATTATAAAGGAATTGGGTTTAATAAAATCACAGTCTGGCAGAGTGGAGTTCATTTTACTCAATATTACTCCCCCTGCCGTTTATCTGCCTTTCCAAGGCAATATTTAATAAACCACACAAAGCATCCCTGAGCAAGAAATTTAGCACTTTCTCTGTGATGAAGACAGGAGAGTCTTCAGCTGGTAGTCACAGTCCTTCTTAGAAGTTAATTAAATTAAAAACATAGAAATCCACTGTTTTGTATTGTTTTAACATCTTCATTTAGTCAATAGCTGAGAAACCACTCTCTCTGAATGACTATCAAATATTTTCCATAAATTAATGTTATTGTTAGAAAGCCTCTCAAATATTGACTGGCTCAGGAATGAAGTAAAGTGGCTGATAGTTACATATCTAGTAATAGTCAGCGACCCAGTCTCATTGTCCTTGTGAAAAAAGGATGAAGTCTACTCATGTTTCCTCTTCTCTTCACACACATAGAAACATCACTGTAGAGGCACAAAAGCAAAAGAAAGAGAAATACCACACACTGAGGCATCAGAGTGCATGGTGAACTTAGCGTCTCATTTGGTTCGGTTCAGAGGATCTTGGATCATCTGCCTTCCATTCTATCCCTTTGAAAAATTATTATTTCCCCTTCTTCCATCTGAGTCACACCAAGATTTTGAGAATGGAATCATGCATCACACAATATGCAGAAAGCTGATTTTGAGCTCTTCTTACAGGTTATAGTAAGATAAAACTCACTTTTAATTTTTTTAAACTAGTCTATACATTTCAGTTCCCTAGGGCAGAAAAATGTGGCAAAAATCACAAAGAAGACGTGTGCAGCTGTCTGAAACATCCACTGTCTCCCGAGGAAGTCAGTGGGTGAACCCCATGCAGAATAATGAGAAATGGCATCGAAATAACCTTTAAGTCTTTTATCCAGCTGGAAGAAGCTGGGGCAGCCATCAAATCCCACAATTATGCAATTTCACATAGAAATTTCAGGCTTGAATGTACAATTTTTATATGCTATGTTCCATTTCAAAGAAATATATCCTCTCGTTTAAGACTGTAAGAAGCACTTTGGGTGTGAATTCTGTAATATGGCATAAAACCTAGCAATAATCACTGAATACCAATAAGTAAACATGACAGTATGCCACCCATGTAATGCTCCCTACCACAATATTAGTGGATAAAATAAAAACAATGATGGATACAGAGACTCACCTGTTTAACCACCCTCATTCTGAACCAAAATGACTTTGATGGCTACTACCCATTCTGCAGGATTCAGTATAAATGAATGTTATAATTGTTAATAACTTGACAAGTCTATGGAAAATCTAACAGATAAATTTGAAAAGACATTAAAATGGTTGGATACAGACATTTTCCACTTGTTGAAATTTTCTTGCAATGCTCAGTTATGTTCCAAGTTTTATAAACACTACATTGAATAAACAGATGGTGGCAGGACAGACATCTTTAAATATATATTATGTGATAATATAAATACATTTCCTGCCCTTATTCTTGCATGGGAAATTTTAAGCTAGACTTTTTGTAATTTGATAAAATTGAATGAGTTACCTACATCTTTTTAGAATTTTATTAAGAACCACTGGTAGTGGAAAACTCCAAAGAAAATTCCATTCCATCCAGATTTATCAAGTCATAGCTTTATTTTTCATAGAGATAGAGGTTTACAATTTATACTATTAATATATTTTATGTCTATTGACTGTATTAAATATTTCTAGTTAGTATAAGTATCCCTAGGACATATACTTTTCATATGTATTGAACTTATCTTAATTTCCTAATGCTTTATATTTCTATTTATTTACTTGTGTGTATATATGTATATATGTATACATACACATGTATATATAAATGCATATACATTTGCATGTGTAAATATACATACAGGGGTATGCATACAGTTAAATGACACAGGTTCATATCAGGTGTCTTTCTCTGTAGCACTCCATATATCTTTGAGTGTTGTATGTTCAGGGTATTATGTGTGTATATGTAAGTGTTCTTAAATTCAATATAAAGCCTAAAATTATTTTTATGTCCTTATTATTTTGTGGCTTTTAGTTTCTTGCATAACCAACAACATAAGTAATATTTTTACATTGTTCTTATTTCTCAAATCTTGAATAAACTCCATAGTTAGATCTCAAGATTTTCACATGATAATCTGGCGGCACCAGAGAGAGGTAATTTCCAACAGATGTGGCTCCGACATTATTTGACACTTGCTGGAGTTTGTCATCATCTATTATTACCCAGCACCTCTGCCTATAAATTTCTATCCTTCCTGATAGCGCTGGAGAAATGGCAGCCATCTTGGATTTCTGATTTCTGGGAGAAAAACTTTCTTTTTCCATTGTATACAGAGATGTGTAGCTGTGGTCTTCCTCAAATGTGGGGGATAGTGGATATCCACATGTAGAGGAAGGAAGTTTGACCCTTCTCTTTCACAATACAGAAGAAGCAATCATAAGTGCATCAAAGAACTCAATATTAGAAACAGAAGCTTCTGGAGGAACAAGTACAGAGCACAGTTTTTGGATTTTGCTTGAAAAAGAATAAAAGCCCTCTCCTGTTATTTTCTTCTGTTTAAATATTTAAATTTTTATGTAAAAATATTTTAATTTTAAATATGTAAATATTTCTATTTAGCTTCAATGCTTCTGGAATCTTACTACACACACGTATGAGCATACACACACCCACATAAAGGTAGGTGTATGAAAACATAAATCATATGAGTTATGATTATATTTCCCTAAATAGTTTTTAAAAAATTATTTACAACACTATTTACACTACAAAATATGTTAACTTTTATGTATAGTATAATGTTTCCAGTTCAATATTCTTCAAGCTAGAGTTGTAGCCCAGCTGATAGGGTATTTTCTTATAATGCAAGAAATCTTGGGTTCAATCAAGAGCACCACAAACCAATTTGAGTTCTGTGTCTAGTACCAGTTGCTTTGTTATTGTCTTAAAGTCTGTTACACCTGTAACATAGGAAATAAACAATAGAATTTTATTGTAATTAAATCAATGAACTCTTAGAACTATAGTTCTTTAACTGAGCATATGAAGGGCTAGAGAGAGAGTAAAAGACTTCTTCCTATCCAAAATAAACTGAAACTTAAGGAAGTTGGGATAAACTGGAGTACATTTATAGAAGGCTTAGCTCTGTGATAAACAATTCACAAATGTCTCTACATATGAACACACATACTATAGGCATAGAATATTTCTTGAGAATAGTTTCAATTATTTGAGCATCAATTGTACATTAAACAGCTGCCTCCCACATTTTGAATTCTTCTAAGTATTACTGATGTCTTCTTCTTTATGTTCTATTTATCAAAATATTCATATTTTCCTTTAGCTCAAAGTATATTCAGGAAATATCTCTGGGAAAAATTGGAAATTTCAGTTTTACTTAAAATATAATATTTTATGCAACTGAAGGAATACCATATCTTATTTAATAGTAGATTGCTATCCATCTTACAGGCACAAATCAGACTGTTATCAGGTTGGCAAATTGAATATGAGAAATGAAACAAAACTATTAGCATTAATAGTTCTACAAAAGTTTTCAATGCAATGCTCTCTAATGTTGTCTAATTTCTTTCAAACATTAAAATTTAACTGTGGCTTTTTTGTTTATCTTATTTAATTATAATATAGAACAGCCGGGAAGATATTTGACTATATTCTATTTTTAAGTGTTCATTATTTATAAAAAAATTATGAAATTAAATAGAAAATGCTGCGGGAGTGCCTCCTGCTCATTCAGCCGAAAGCTGCTGAAATACCAGCAGTCCACTGGGGTGTGGTCTATTTCTCTTTAAAAAAGAGTGGCCGTCCTCTGCTTGCTCTCTTGGTTCCGGCTCTTGCTCCAGCGATTAGACTCCTTTCCTGGCTGTCGGTGTTCTGAAAGTTTCCCCTAAAATAAATACCCCTTTGAATCCAAACTGGTGTGGGATTGTTTTGCACATTAAGGAAATATGATACAGCATAATGAATGGTTGATAATTTTTCATCTAGCTGCACATCTTTGCTTTGTAAATGTGTCATGGAGAGTTTTTCTCAAATATTTTAGGGTTTTTCTATTTTCTGAGTTTCTATGGTGATTTGCTGGCATGCACTGTAATAATGTATTGCTTCCTCATAATTCAGTGAGTGTTATAATATTTAAAATAGGAAATTGAGTCTTCAAATGTAAGTGATAACATGGGATTAAAGTTCTAATTAATTTACCATTGATATTGTGTGTGTGTGTGTGTGTGTGTGCGTGCGTGTGTGTGCATGCAGTCCTGTGTGTGGGTGGTTCTCTGGCGCTTGCCCTCTGCTTTACATGTATTCTGGGGATTGAACTTTGGTTGTCAGACTTTGTAACAAGCCCCTTGATTCACCAAGCCCTTTTGTCAATTTTAATGTAGAAAAATTTGCCTTCACTTGTGCTTTTAGAGAATATACAAAGATCGTTTTATTTATTATTATTGCCATTACTATTGTTGTTATTTTATTATGCATATGTTGGTGCATGCATGTGTTCATGTGTGTGTAGTTGTGTACTTCCATGTATGCTCAGGTAGGATATTAGATATACACACCTCTAGCACTTTCCACAAAGTTCCTTTGAGGCAGTGTCTCACACTTGAACCTAGAACTCACTACTTTGGGGGGAAAGGCTGTTGATCTTCCTATCTCCATGTCCCATCCCATCAGTTCTGGGATTAGAATGCACATGCAGCCATGACTGGCTTTCTATGTGGTTGCTTCAACTCAAACCAAGGTTGTCATTCTTACACAACAAAAACCCATTCACTGAACTGTCTCCCCAAACACAAAGGCCATTTTGAACTCTACATATCTAGTATGCCTTTTTTATTAAGCTCAATATATGAACATTGCATTAGTTAATCTCAAGTTTTAGAAATATTTTTATTAATAGTTTGCTAGATTACTTATAAATAATTCCTGACAAGGCAAGCCGAGAATGAAAGTTAATGCATAATAAATACATTGACAATCAAGTAAGATTAGAGTAAAATAAATATTTATAAGATAGAATAAAATATCTAATCATAATTATATATTATAACTTATTGTATACTTTTGTCATAACTTCAAGATGAAATATGTGTCCGGGTAAAGAATGCCCCCTCCAGATTGGCTGCAAACAAAGAAGGGAAGACAGAGCAAGCCATAAACAGGCAGATTTCAAAACTCATCTTTCAGTGGAGGGCATCAGGATATACTGCAGAAAGAAAAGAACAAAAGACATTATGAAAATAGATACAAGCAGTGGGTTGCTGAAGCTAGAAAAATAGTCAGTCAGTAGGCTCTATTTAGTATATGAGGTCATCAGATATTCAGATATTATTGTGTAGGTAAGGCAGATGAAGGAAGAAACACTTTTGTTGTGGTTCCCTCTAATGTATGTATCTTCTTACAGCATCTCTTTGCCATTAGCTATATAGAATTTTCCATATAAAATAGTTTGCAAACTTATTTTTACTTTGTAATATCAAATTTCATGGTATATTTGGTTTTCTGAAGTTTACACTGTATTTGGTAGTCATAAAATCCAAAATTGATAATTTCTCAACATTTTTCTCCCAATTACTCTCCTCAAACATTTCATATATACTTTATAAGCCCTATAGTTTCTGTGGAACCTGATGCAATAAACAAGGTCAGACAACCCCCAAACATACCTGATATCACCTTGGGAACCAGGAAATAGGGACCCATTTTGAAGCTAATATTACTTAAAGCTTAAATCAACAAAGAGATACATGAGCAAAATACAAAGCGATGCTCTTTGTCTGTACGCTAGGGGCTAGGGATTAAGCTGAGCATCACTGGAATGTAAAATTTTAAGACATTTTAGTTCATACATTTATATATGGACTACTTTTCTACAACCTGAAATGTTGGCATACCATGGTATTTCTCATTCATAGTATTAGACTGAGTTACTATGTTTAAAGAATTCTGTGGAAAGCAGGAGAAATTTGTTTGATAATCATCTTATTTATAGATATTGAGATGCTTCATAACATCCATTCAGATCTTTACAGTTGAGATGTGTCTCATAGCACCATACAGCTATATTATACACATAACACTGCTATACAGATGAATGTTTTACACCTGTAATCTCTATAAACATATGCACATATATAAATGCATGCATATATGTGTGTATGCATAAATATTTCTGTGTGTTTTTTTTTCTATGGTGTTCCAAGTATAATAGTGTTTGAAAGACTAGGTGGAGAGTTGAACTTTGATATAATATTTTATGTGTATATGTATTCTATGGATATGCATATTATATCATATATATTACATATATATCTGATATGATATATCTACATGGTTTGCAAAATACGATACAATAACATTGTTAACCATGTATTAGAATGTGATTACCTAAACCAACATCTTACAATACTACTAATAATAGTTAATTAAATTCACCATTGTCTAAACAATTAAAAATGTGGAGTCTCCTAGTTGTCCATGGTTTGTGTAAAGAAAATGGGGAGTGGATGTTGAAGGATATCAATAGTGATATGAAATCTGTTTCAGAGTTTATAAACTAAGTGTTTTGTGCTTTTGTTCATATTTAAAGTCTTTCTTAGATACTTACGACAACAATAATTACACTAGCTCTCTGCATTTGTATTCATCTCGCCTTTTACAAGATTTTGATGTTGTTACTTTTTTATCTCCATAGTGTATGTGTTCAATTGTCATGTCACTTTTATTATAGTTTTTCAGCAACTGAACACAAAGGACATTTCAGAAAAATTAAAGTAAATTACCAAGGTCACAAAGGATAAAGTGAAATTATGTTTGAAAACTTTTTAAAGTTATTAAATATCTTTACACAACCTTAAAAAATAGGAGTTTGAAAGTAAGGAATCATTTGTCTTATTGAATCAAGAGACACATGTTTTCTGGTTGGAAGGCTGGATTCTAACTGAACGTTAACTTCTAAGAGCCTGGGAAGGCTCACTCTCTACATAGAAAGTTCTCCGAGGCAGGCTCACATGGGGACAACTGCCACCTCTTGGGTAGAAAAATCTTTGCTGTAATTTGGTATTTGCAAGAGCTGCATATGAATTTTTCATCAACTGCTGCAAAGGACTTGAAGCAAAAATACTTCAAACAGTCCTGGCAACATCAGGTTATATAAAGGAGTGCGAATGTGAGCAGACAAAGGGGTGCACTATGATCCCCTGGGAGGGACTGCTCTCCACTTCGGCTTCACTCTCTCCAAGGCTGACAATTAATTCTCAGTTTAGAACATGGGTAATTTTTCTCTCCCCAGTGAATATGAAGCTACACACAACAGATGACCACACAACCAGGCCAGTACACATGTGTACACGATTGCATTCTCTAACAGAAACAAGAGCACACATAGGAGAAGCATGCTTCCTTCCCAACCCTGTGAGGACTATAGTGATCTGAAATCAGAACCAACTGAAGCATTTGTATAAATACAAATGTCCAGGCTTATCACATAAATGAGTCTCCACACAAATACTATGAATTTGTTCATAATCTACTTGCTTGCTTAGATATGCATGGGAAAATATTTGCAAATGGAAACAAATAGAATTATGTGTTTATTGAGAGATTTACAAAGCGTTTTGGAGCCAGGATCTCCCAGCCACAAAAATCCAAAGATATAAAAAAATGACAACATGTAATGCCCTTCAGTGAATGTAACTACAGAATCAAGCATTTCAAACAACTAAGTACAACAATAAATCTTAAAGATAGCATACGTTAAAACTTGGGGTTATTTTAGCTTAATAAATTTCAAAAGAAGTCATAACTTGTGGAATGCTATTTTTTTGTTTGCCAAAATATATTAGACAACTAAGAGGGTTCGAGGACTTTTGTGAATATCCATCCCTTTGGGGTTTTAATCCGAATTTTAAAACTTCAGTAAAATAATAATAAGTAACTTGCACTGGATGAACTATTAAACATATTCCAACAAAGCAAGTATCAATAGAGGAAAACACAACAGGTTAAATCTGCCAATAATTCAAGGACTGTATGATGGGGTTGATGAAAGTATTTTCCCACTAGATGGATGCTGTTTTGTCTTATTGACCATGTCCTTTGCCTTATAGAAGTGTCTCTGTTTGGGAGGTCCCATTTATTAATTATTGCCCTAAGTGTCTGTGCTATAGGGGTTATATTCAGGCGGGTGGTGGTGGCATACACCTTTAATCCCAGCACTTAAGAGGCAGTGGCAGGTGGATCTCTGTGAGTTTGAGGCCAGCATGGTCTACAAGAGCTAGTTCCAGGACATTCACCAAAGCTACAGAGAAACCTTGTCTCAAAAACCAAAAACAAACGAGCAAACAAAAACCCAGAAGTGGTCTCTTTTATCCGTACATCCCATACTACTTCCTACTTTATCTTCTATGAGATTCAGTATGGCTGGATTTATGTTGAGGTCTTTGATCCATTTAGACTTGAGTTTTGTGTGTGAGGATAGATATAGATCTATTTAGATTCTTCTACATGTTGACATCCAGTTTTGCCAGCACCATTTGTTAAAGATGCTTTTATTCCCCATTGGATAATTTTAGCTTCTTTGTCAAAAATCAGGTGTTCATAGGTGTGTGGATTAATATCAGGGTCTTAAATTCTATTTCATTGATCCACCTGTCCTTTTTATGCTAATACAAAGATGTTTCCATTACTGTAGCTTTATAAGAGAGCTTGACGTCATGGATGGTGATGCCTCCAGATTTTTTTTGTTGTTTTGTTTTGTTTTGTTTACATGTTTGTTTTGGTGATCCTGACTTCTTATTTTTCCATATGAAGTTTAGTGTTGTTCTCTCAGGGTCTGTGAAAAATTGTGTTGAGATTTTGATATGGATTGCACTGAATCCATAGATTGCTTTTGGTAAGATTTCCATTTTTATTATGTTGATCCTGTCTTTTCAAAGCATGGGTAATCTTTCCATTTTCTAATATCTTCTTCAATTTCTTTCTCCAAAGACTTAAAGTTCTTCTCATACAGGTATTTCACTTCTTTGGCTAATGTTACCTCAATATTTTTTTGTTATTTGTGGCTATTGGAAAATTTTGATATTCTCTCTGTCTTTTGGTTAGTATGGATAAGGATTTGTCTATCTTGTTGATTTTCTCAAAGAACTAGCTCTTTGTTTCACTGATTCTTTGTATTGTTTTCTTTGTTTCTATTTTATTTATTTCAACCCCAAATTTTATTATTTCCTGTCCTCTACTCCTCCTGATCTCTGCTTCTTTTTCTTCTAGAACTTTCAGATGTGATTTTAAGTCACCTGTATAAGATTTCTCCAGTATCTATATATATGCATCTTGTGCTACGAACTTCCCTTTTAGCACTACTTTCATAGTATCCCATAGGTCTGGGTATCTTGTGCCTTCATTTTCATTGAATTCATGGAAGTCTTTCATTTTTTTTTTATTTTTCCATTGACCAGGGTTAATTTAGTTGAACATTGTTCAGTTTCCATGAGTTTGTAGGTTTTTTTTGCAATTAGTGTTGTTGTTGTTGAATTCTAACTCTAATACTTGGAGTTCTTGTAAGATACAGAGCATTATTGCAACTTTTTTGTATCTGTTGAGGTTTGCTTTCATATTGAGTATTTGGACAATGTTAGAGAAGGTTTCATAAGGTGCTGAGAAGAAGGTATATTCTTTTGTATTTGGTTGAAATGTTCTATAGATATCCTTTAAGTCCATTTGAGTCATGACATTTGTTAGTTCTCATTTCTCTGTTAAGTTTCTGTCTGGGTGACCTGTCCTTTGGTGAAGTGGAGTGTTAAAGTCTCCTGTTTCCTGGTTATGGGGTTTGATGTGCTATTTAAGTTTTAGTAATGTTTCTTTCACATATGTGGGTGACCTTGTATTTAGGGCATAGATGTTCAGAATTGAGAATTCATCTTGATGAAGTTTTCCTTTGGTAAATATGAAGTGTCCTCCATTTCTTTGGATTGATTTTAGTTTTAAGCCTATTTTGTTAGCTATTAGGATAGTTATACCTGTTTGTTTCTTAGGTTCATTTGATTGAAAAACCTTTTTCCATCCCTTTATTCTGAGGTAACATCTGTCATTGAGGTTCAGGTATATTTCTTGTATACAGTAGTAGGATAGATCCTGTATTTGTATCTATTCTGTTAGTGTCTTTCTATAGGCGAATTGAGTCAATTGATATTAAGTGTTAATGAACTATGGTAGTTAATTCCTGCTATTTTTCATTGGTAGTGGCGGTATGTTTCCCTCCTTTGGGGTTTGCTTGTGTGAGGTTGTCTATTGCTTGTGTTTTGTGGGTGCAGTTATAATCCTTGGGTTGGAGTTTTCCTTCTATTATTTTCTGTAAGGCTGGATTTGTTTGCAGGTATTTTTTAAAGCTAGTTTTGTCATGGAGTATCTTAGTTTCTCCATCTATGATGATTGAAACTTTGCTGGTTATATAGTAGTCTGGTCTCTTATCATCTGTAGCAATCTGTCCAGGACCTTATGGCTTTCATGGTTTCTACTGAGAAGTTGTGTATAATTTTGATAAGTCTGACTTTTATATTACTTGGCCTTTATCCTTTGAAGCTCTTAATATACTTTCTCTAACCTGTATGTTTAGAGTTTTGATTATTATGTGATGAGGGGACTTGTTTTTCGTTCCAGTCTATTTGGTGTTTTGTAAACATCCTGTAGGTTCATAGATATATCCTTCTTAAGGTTGGGAATTTTTTCTATGTTTTTTTTACTATCTTTTCTGTGCATTTGAGCTGGAGTTCTCCTTTTCCTATATTTATTATTCTTAAGTTTGGCCTTTTCATGGTGTCCCAGATTTCCTTGATGTTTTGTTTGAAGAATTTGTTCAATTTAATATTTTCTTTGACCGATCATTCTATTTCCTCTATTGTATCTTCAAATCCTGAGATTCTCTTATCCATCTCTTGTATTCTTTTGCTTATGCTTGTACTTGTAGTTGCTCTACGTTTATCCAGATTTTCCATTTCCAGAATTCTCTCTTTATTTTTTGTGTTTTCTGTATTGCCTCTATTTTACTTTTCAAGTCTTGAACTTTTTGAATTATTTTCCTTACTTGTATGAGTTTTTTGGCTTTCTTTAAAAGAGTTATTCATTTCTTCTAGTTTTTTGTTTGTCTTTCCTCCATTTCTTTAAGGGAATTTTTATTTCCTCTTTAAGGATCTCTATAATAGCCATTAAGTAATATTTCAGGCCATTTTCTTCTGTGTTAGGATATTCAGTTCTTCCTGTTGTAGGACCACTAGCTTCTCATGTTGCCATATTGTTCTTTCGGTTGTTGAATGTATTCTTGCATTGGAGCCTACCCATTTCTTCCTCCAAATGCTGCAGGGCAGTGTCTTTGCCTCTTGTTCCTATCCTTGCAGTGGGTGTCTGTGTCTCAGGGAGCTGTTCTATGTTTGCTCTGCTCAGCTGCTGTTTTCAGGGAGGCTCTGAGGACTCCAGATTTGAGGTTTGGGGTGGAGTGGGAATTGTAGATTACAGGAACATTGCGGGGTGGGTTGTGTTGGAGCATCCTGCCTGCAGAAGGCCTGGCTGCTGGACGACTAGCGTGGGAGGGAAAGGTATTTAGGGTTCTTTACCAGGGCATGGGCTTTTCAGCCGAGGGGTTGGTCACTCATTTCTTGGTCTGCTCTATGTAGTCACTGTCTGTGTCTCAGAGAGTGGCTGAGGTCATGGGGGATGTGTGGGTTGAGGGTTGGAGTGGGACTTTGAGATTGCAGGGTCTTCTAGTGGCTGTTGGGGCAGCCTGCCTGCAGGAGACTTGTCCACTGATGCCCCACTACTGTGGCTTATTCATCTGGGCAAGAGATTGGACTGTCCAGCCGTGGAGAGGGGCTGGCACTTACCTCCTGGTCTTTTCTGTCTTGTATCTATCTATCTATCTATCTATCTATCTATCTATCTATCTATCTATCT
>LOEQ01002816.1:83342-95546 GCA_001685075.1 Bramus lutescens | reverse complement strand
AGAGAGAGAGAGAGAGAGAGAGAGAGAGAGAGAGAGAGAGAGAGAGATCCATATTCCTGAATCTCTAATATGTGAAGCAAATAGACATTTTGGTTACAAACTGTCCAACTTTAGACATGTTGTATACTAGAAATATTGATAGAACTTTTAAGATCTCCAAATATAATCTTTTATTATGTTACAATTAGTTACTCTGTAAAATTAGGAAAGTTTTACATTTTTACTTCAAACCTTAGTCTGTAGCACCTAGAAGCATACTTAAATTTCTAAATCTATCATTTAATCACATAAAAGCAACACTAGCAAATAAAGACAATATAATTCATCAAGGTGCCTGCCAGGACTTCTGCATTCGTGTATTCATTCAGGGTTATAAGTATGGAGGAGCAATGGCAGTATCTTCAGTGAGTTATGCAATATAGTTTTCTTTCATGTATTGGACTTAGCAGTAAGGGAGCATGGTGGTATTTGTATCAGTTGTTGCCTTAGGGATAACATGTTAGTTTAAGTCTTTGTATTGCATGCTACCATCAGTATAGGCTGTTCACCATCTGGATTAAGTGAAATAATGTATATAAAATTCAATAGAACAAGTTAGACTACTAGAAAACATTTATTATTTTCAAATGGCTGCATAATATTTTCATACAAAGTATGGTTTGTTTTAAACTTGTAGACAACTTAGGTTTTCTAAAACTGTTGTCTAAATACATACATGGCATGTATGGTAAATACATACATTTAATAATATATGTATTTAGTGGTAAATATATACATTTAGTAATATATGTATTTACTTCCTAAATGCAGACTTCCTCAAAGATGAGCTATATTGGATAGGTTCACTAATTTATTATGAATTTCAATTATAAGCTCTAAGTTACATGAGGATTCCCTAACTATTCTGTACTTTAAAAAGAACCAACGTAATGATTTAACTTCTATCAACTTATCAGTTTATAATATGTAGCTCTCTCTTTTCCTCTCAATTGATGCTGATATTACTGGTTCATTTTCTCAAAGAAAGTCTCCAATCAAATTATAATAAATTGCATATTAAACCTAATTTTACAGCAAGAATGGATCAATTGTTGAAAGATATTTGATGAAAAGAATGTACACACAGCTCCCAAATCATAATGTATATGACAACAGAAGAAGGTGTTCAAAGTAGTAGTATAGGTCATTTTTGTCTTTGCTGACCAGGGTAAAACATAGGCAACATACTCATTTGTGTTTTCGCTGACACTTAACCTTTCTACACATTTAATATGCCCCCAATGCATTGTGTGATATAGGGAAATTTAAAGCTACTATGTCCATCTCCCTTCTCCTTGGGCTAAACTTAAATATGTTTGACAGTGACGTCTCAAGGGAAAATCGTAAACAGACGACTGTGTGTTAGAGGGCATCTAATTGTGGTTTCACAGACAAAAACCGAGGATTCTAAATGATCCTGAGGTGGCAGCTGCATTTGGAAATGACTTGGCTTCAAGATGAGAAGTAGGCATACATCACAGGTTTTATCAGGGGATTCATTAGTTTTTCCACTTGAAGTAATCTCAAAACTGTTAACAATGAGATTCTTTATCAGCTAGGTTATTTGAGAGCAAACAGTCAAGGGAGAAATTATGTGTTATGTTCCTTTTCCAGCTACCGAGCTGACGATGTCCTCTGACACTCAAGGGTTGCTTTGTTTCCTTTGTAAAGAGAAGTTACTTGAATAGGTAAATTAGAATAAAATGAACTTATGTTAGCTGAAATAAATTATTTAGTTCTTCTGGAATAAAATGTATTGACAGCTTCTTCAGTGAGCATCACTATTACATTTGGTTTTATAGGTATTTTCCCACCAGCTATTTCCAGACAGAATCCTTCTCAAAAGTACAGATACCTCAAGTACAAAACGTAAAGTGTCCTTTGGTTGTGCATGACTCAGTTCAGATATTTAAGATCTGCACAGTGTTTATTAGTGCATGAAGATTTTGTAGCCATCACCAGGTGGCAATTGATTATATTTAGGCCAAATTATTTTTATCAATTTTAGAAGTTTCTTGCATTCAAGGTCTCTTTCACTAATGAAGTGTTGAGTATATGACTAGTCTATTGTCTGACTATATTGCCCTCATTTGCTTTACAGTGGTGGATAAACATGGTTTTCTTAATTTGGAGCATAAATTCGAGTGAAGTGAGAAATAAAGCAAATGAAAAGAATGCAGATATATAATGGAAATTTGAACCATCTCTTCAGTACTCTTGAAAGAAACAAGAAAGAATGCGGGTATATAATGGAAATTTGGAGTGGAGAGCCATGTGTATTTGTATACTGATTTCTAAAATGCAGAAGTGAAGCCACTACTTCCCATGAAATGTTCTTTCTGAAGCATTGCAGGAATAGAGAATGCACATATTTACGTTCTTAAGGACAGCCCAGAGAAATGCTCAGTGGGTAAGGACAGTTGCTGCCAAGTCTGACAACCTGTGTTCAATCCCTAGAGCCTGCATGGTGAAAGGAGTGAACCAGCTCTCAAGAAATGTCCTCTGACCCCTACACATTCACCATGGCACACGTGCCCCCTCCCAATAAGTACATGTAAAATTCTTCAAAAGTCTGAACTTAGGTTTTAAAGGTATCATGAAAGAGGCCAGGACAATGAACAGTAGAGATATTTGTTATCAACTCAGATTGGACACATGGACAAACTGCAAGGGAATCTTTATTTATTCCTTATTATTTCAAGAAGTATTATTATTTTCTTGAAACTGTTCTGAATTATATTAATGTGTGATTGTCTCTGTGACAGACTTGATCCTAGAGTTGGAGGTTAAGATTCATTATCCCATATTTGAAGGCTGCATTGGATTTCTAATACTGTGCCGACATCCATGAAGTTATCTGATCATTATGCACATTCCTGTGTTGAATACTGTAGACAGAAGTTTCTGTCGTGAACCTGTTCAGTCATAAAGAAACATACAGAGGCTTATGCAAACTATAAACTGTTTGGCCTTTTAGGTCAGGCTTATTACAGGCTTATTAGTTAGCTCTTACAACCTGAATTAACCCTTAATCCTTATCTGTGCTTTGCCACGTGACTCAGTACCTTACTCTGTGAAACATTCTCATCTTGCTTCCTCTGTATCTGGTCGGTGATTGCATCTCTCTGTCTCTCCTCTTCCCAGAATTCTCTTAGTCTGGTTGCCCCACCCATACTTCCTGCCTGGCTACTGACCAATCAGTACTTTATTAAACCAACACAAATGACAAATCTTTACAGGGTACAAAAGCATTACCCACAGCAGAATATTTTGTGCTGAAATTCAAGACTTCTTGTCAACATGAATTAAGCACTGAAAACATGTTTAGACTATATGAGGCTTCCATTCCAGTTTTGCCACACTACATTTTGATGAGTGAGCTACTAAAATCCTTTGGGTTTGATTTCTTCACTGATGTCTTACAAACAATTACAGTACTTACATCATAGAAGGAGCTTGACAATTAAATGAACTCACAGCAATTATCATATAACAAGCTCACCAATTATGTTAATAACCATTACCATGTACACACTGAGACTTTAATTTCCTTCATTTGCTTCAGTTAATAGCATTGGTACTAATCCTGTTGCCTACACTAAATAGTCCAGTGAATTTTGGGGTACCTTTCACATTTGCTCATAAGCTCAGGGATGTAGAGGTCAGAATATATCTTTGATGTAATTATTTAGGTGTCATCCACGTTTTAAAAATTTTGAAATAAGGTCTCATGTTGGCTTTCAACTTAGAAAGCAGAATAGGGTCACTGAGCAGTGAACCCCAAGAGTTCTCCATTCACTACCAGCTCAGAACTATAATTATAATATGTCCAACCACATCCAGCCCTTCTTTGGTTGGGTTCATTCTGGGAATTAAACTTAGGTCCCAGGGATCCAGGGATGCACTTAGGCTCTTTACAAACTCAAGTTTTGCTCCAGTTTTCCTGAATGCATCTTGAGGTTTCTATCACCAAAAGCTCTTTTGTGATTTATAGACAGGTAGTCTCAGAATTTTATTACCTGTTACTCTTCCTGAAATTACTTCAATTAGTTCAGTTTTAATTCTTTATATTTAAGTTTAGTTCAGCTATTCTTTTAAAAAATTTTTATTGATTATATTGAGTTATACATTTTTCTGTACTCCTTTTCCTTCCTCTCCCCTCCCCTTCTGCCCTCTCCCATGGTCCCCCTGCTCCCAGTTCACTCAGGAGATCTTGTTTTTTTCTACTTCCCATGTACAATAGATCCATGTATGTCTCTCTTAGGTGCCCTTTGTTGTCTAGGTTCTCTAGGATTGTGAATTGTAGGCTTGTTTTTTTTTTGCTTTTAGTTTAGCTATTTTTAAGTGTGAAATATGGTCATGAAAAATTGCTAGAATCAGGTGACTATGATAGTGAGTTCTTTTAATTTCTTAATTGCTTTTTTCCATTACTTTATCTTAAAATGCAATTTTTATATTCTTACAAACCTGCAGTGAATTTTTAAATAAAAATTCCATCATCCAATCATCTGTCTATCTAACTATCTATTTATTATCTAATTTTATATCTTATACATTTATTGCACACTTACCTATAATTTATTAATCATATGTCTTATGTCTCATCAATCTTCTGTCATCACTAATCAAATGTCTATCATTTAAGTATCTATCTTTGTTAATCTACCCATCATTTACCTATGACTCTATTTAAAACCTGCCTTATCTGTCTATCCATCCATCTGTCCATCATTTCTTATCTACATATACTTACATGTCATCTGCATATTCATCTGTCATCTATTACCTATCAGTTTACCATCTGTCGTCTATCATCTATCTATGTATATATCTATGTATCTATCTATCATCTATTATCTATCTTTGATCTCATCACATATTTACTTTTCTCTTCATCTTTTATATGTTATATTTCACTCTATTTTCTATCTCATCTATTAATTATCTGTTATCTGTTTATCATTTACCTGCCTGTCTGTGTATCTATCCATCCACATATCCATAATTACAATTTGGTTTTTATCACATACAATATTTCTCCTGTTATTTACTGAACATTGTCTAGCATGATGAGAAGAACCATATCATAATGGTTTTTATCTGTGACCTATTTCTACAACTTTTTCCAGCATGAAATTTCTCAACCAGTGTTCATGGAATGAAATATAACTAAATGATATTTGAGGTTCTTAGGAGCTGAGAGAACTGAAGAATATTCTTCATGGATAGAAGATGTGACCTCCAGCATGTCCCTATTTGTACCTGCTAAGATTTTATTTATAACAGCATTCACTGCTATTGAATTTCTTTTTATCTAAAGGCAGTCATATTAATGGGTATTAATGGCATCTGTCCTCACCATTATCTCACCCAAGTGCACACTTGAGGGATACGTCTTCTGTCTCAGTTGTGTCCTCTGATGATAGTACTTTCCATAAAGAGAATTGACTGATCTTATTTCATAGCCCACAGTTTATTTTAATAGGAATTCAGGGAGTTTTTCAAAACACCTTTAGTTTTTATTGTATTTCTCTCTTTAGAAGGGAAATATTAACATGCTAAATAAATTCAGATTATGTGTAGAAGAGAATGAATGTAAAAAATAGTTTAATTGTGGAAGATTTAATTACTCTGGATTCAAGAATTTAACATATAATAATGAAAATTCTTACAGCTGTATCAGTGAGGATTATTTTATGAAAAATCACATAAAATTATTTAATTAAAATAATATCCAACATAATTTATGTTTGAAAAGATGTTTTTCTATGAAGATTAATTTTAAAACAATTTTAATGAAATAATATTTGTTTCTTTCATCTATGCTCCCGCTAATTTATGGAGCATTATTTATTATTTTCCAATAAGTTGGAGAGTTTAATGGACTCATATAAACACAGTCTAATGAATATACTTAGTGTCAAATTAAACCCAATTATATGTGAAATTCCAAATGAAAATATTTTTTTTAAATGAAAACATTTGACTTTTACATACCTTAACTCCCATTTGAAAGCTTCAAACCCATTTGAATGTGAAATGCTGCATGCTAACAATAGATGTTGTTTCCATAATAGGTATTTGAATATGAATTTAGTATGGATAAATATGTCCAGCCTTTATTGCTCACTCTTAGATTACATCAGTGATTACTTAAGTTTCAGTAAAACAATGTTGGGGAGTATTTTGTTATTTGAAGCACCAAATAAGATCACTGATGTCTTTTATCTCCTGCAACCTGCATAGCAACTTCTGCCACTGTGAAAACTAGAGCAAGAAAGAAATTTTTTGCTTTATTTCTGTGAGATTTTCTCTCTGCCTGTCCGCCTGTCTTTATTTCTCTATCTCTCTATATCTATGTATCTATCTATCCATCTATCTCTGGATCTGTATATATATATATATATATATGACCCACAGAATACATTTATAGAATTACTGCATAATTGTATAATAAAAGAAAAAGAACAACAGAAATTAATAAACCTGCTTCTATGTTCTTACAACATTATTCAGAGAAATGTGAGAATTCTCACATGAAATCATTGCCATTTGTCAGGCTATGTTTCTGGGTAATAGATCTTTTGGTAAGGACATTTGACTTGCATCAGGGTTGGTTGTTTTGCTGCAGTCAACAAAGGAAATATTTTCTAATGATTCAATCATTTAAATTTGTGGTATAGTGAATTTAATTCAATGTACAGTTCTCTACATCATAACACAGATATGGATTTATGAAGCTACTATTATAATATTGGGAAATATAGAATTTCCATCTTACTAAAATTCCCAAGATTATTATAATCCTATCCTTTCTCTGTGCACAAATATGCATCCAAACTCACACTTGTACTCTATCACATATATTTGTGAAACACTCTTTCAAGCCCATAAATTATTCTTATTTTTAATAACCACATTAAAATTATCACAATTGACTATTATATAGATGTGTTAGTATACAATATTAAGCAAAAATTTTTCAAAACATCCCATGCTATAAGAAATATTTCATGGC
The DNA here is from genome assembly GCA_001685075.1 of Bramus lutescens. Lineage (NCBI taxonomy): Eukaryota > Metazoa > Chordata > Mammalia > Rodentia > Cricetidae > Bramus > Bramus lutescens. Next base: position 88,489 of record LOEQ01002816.1, on the reverse strand, counting down.
TCAGTGTCCATGTACATGTTTAACTGAAATAAGGACATGTTTATTTTCCCCTCTAAATAATTCAGTATCGCTAGAAAAAAAATGTGGGTGGATTTTATGATCTTCCAAACCAAATTTGTTATCCACTAATAGATTTAAAATGGTATTTGGTTATAATCCATAATTTAGTAGGTCTCTTAATTTCTTTTGTGGAATGACTGGAAACTGAAGGGACCCTAACTCTCATTATATATAAATATAGCCCTTAGATAAATTTCTCATTCTGATGAAAATATGCCTAAGAATAGTATGCATATTTTATATTTTTATGTCATGCATTAAACACTTGATATCAACATAAGTATTAGAATTCCATCTGCTACTGTAACTCTACTGCAACACTCAAGAATAGTTGTCATAATATGGGAATTAGACAATTTTGAACAAATTATTACAGATTTTGTTCACACTGTCATCAGCTTTTTGACCATTAAATGTATAAGGACACATTCAAAACAGTAACAGTTATGATCTTTAAAATATCCCACTTGATGTCAGCCCCATGAGATGACTTCGTGGATAAAAGAGAACGGAAATGAGTATCATCCAAAGAACATGCATGGTGGAAGGAGAGAACTAGCTCCATCACACTTTCCTCAGGCATGCACATGCACTACCGCATGAGCACACTTTCTTCTGCTTCCATTTACTACATACATAAACAAGCATATAAAATTCATAGCGAATGGAAATACTGCACTTGGATTCTGAGCAGAATCAGACCTGCTATCAACAAGCAGCTTGTTTGAGCTTCTATGAGAATTGTTGTAATTGAAACGAGAAACTTAGGAGAAAAACAGGCTATGCACGTTTTCCAAAACACATGTTAAGCATTTCTTTTCTTTTGGGTTATCTGGTCCATTAAACTCAAAGTCTCAGGTATTCCAAAATGTTCCATTCTGCCTGTAGAAAAATACATCTAAGATTTGCTCTCTCCCGATCATGAGTCAGATTTGTCCCTTTTCTTTCTGAAGGTAAAATGTATAACTTGATTGCACCAGAAAAATGGCCATTCTTCTACTTTGATTTCACCATTATTCCTTACAATCTTGTGTTTTAGAAATGATCTATGGATGGGTGGAAAAGTGGAAGAGTGATATTTTGTAGTTGGTAAAGCGCGGAGGTCTTTTTAATACATGTGATGATTAATATACAGGTGCCTTAGCTGGCATGGAGCTTGGTTCTATGAAGCATAAATTTGTATTTTGGATGCTTCGTTAACTTAATTTAGATCATTCACAATTATTAACGAGCATGTTTTGGTAGTCACTGATATAGAATGCAATTTCCATGCCATTTTTAAAAGTTACTGTTCTCATTTAGTTTTCAGGTATATTCAGCTGTAGATTTAGTTATTTTTTTTTTATATATCTAACTGTAATAATACAAGATGAGTGTGTGCATATGTATGTATGAGTGTGTATTTTCCTAGGATAATAGATACTGTTTCAATAAACAATACCTATTCTATGTTATATAGATTGGGTCAAATTCTTGCTATCATGAAGGGAAGTCAAGTCTTAGGTATCATGGGCTGAATACATTTTGTCATCCTGTAGATTTGACTTCTTGGGGCAGTAAGGAAACATATTAATTGATGTAAAGGGAAACAATGGGAATCTTTTTCAGAGCAGAAGGGATAACAGTAAGTCGGGGATTCACTGTGCACTGTTCATGCAGAACTGAACTGTCTGCTTGAATGACATCATAAGAAAGTACTGTGTTGCTCTTTGGGTTCTGCCTACTTTGCAACAGAGATGATTGTAAACTCTTAGAAACAGCAACTTACAAATCACTAGGTAACATCCATGTGCATAAGAATGTCCATAAATTTCTGGGCACAGCACTGGTGCTTCCTTTAAAGGAGGTTTCTTTCTTTACATTAAATAATGTTTTTAATTATTTTTTGAGAATGTCATACAATATATTTTTTCATATTCTTTCCCCTCCCTCAACTCCTCCTACATTCTTCCTCACCTCCCAACTCACTCAACTTCATGTTTGTTATCTCTCTAAAAAAAACCACAGAGTTCAATTAGTGTGGCCTGATAACTTAGAGCAGGCCTTCGCTGTAGTAAGGTTGATATATTGGATATCACTCTACTGAAGAGAATAGATTTTTTTCCCTTTCCCATCAGCTATTTGTTGGTTAGGGGTGTAATTGTGGGCTCTTTTCTCACACCCTTCACACGCACACACACACACACACACACACAGTTTAAATGGGAGTTACCATGGGAGTTCTTTTTTAATCTATTTACTATAACTTTAATTAGTCATACTTAGAATCAACATTAGACATTATTGCACCATAAATACACAGACAGAAATATGTTATCATTGGAGGTATAATTATGGTGTGATGATTAAAAGAAGAGCAAGCAAGTTTTCAACATGAAAAAAGCTATAGACATACACACAAATACAGTTTAATTGTATAAATACAAGTTCCTAGGCTTCTCATTTAGAAGAGAAGCATATCCTCTCTTCGGAAAGGTAAAGTACTGTGTTCCATAGCTAGATTATCAGTGATTTTGACTCTACTAATGCAGTATGTTAGCTCCTTGTTAGCACATCACTATAATATGATATATTACTGTGATTTCTATTAGACTACACCCTCACTCCAAGACCAGAAAAAACAACAACACTCGTTTTCTCTCACTTGTAGATGCTAGCCTTGAATTATTAAACATGTAAATTAGATTTGGAATATCCACAGAGGCCAGGGAATTGCAAAAAGACCATAGTGGAGTGGAGACAAAATGAGCTGGTGTAAAGGATCAATAGGTGATTATGGAAAAAGAAAGGGATAAGTTGGGATACGGGACAAGATGGTAGGGTAGAAAAGAGAACCTGGGAGAGTCATATGAAGACGTACAAATGCAGAGGCTTCTGCTAGGATTTTGTGTGACTTTTGAATGATACCACAAGACTTCCTATGTTGATCTTTTCATAATTTGAAAGCATTTTCAAGTAGGTTCTGCCTACATTGTAAAATAGGCTTCCAAACATACATCTATAAGCATATATAAAATGTTATATTGAAATATTTTAACAAGGCACCAACAACTGTACTAAACTCCATAGCTAACAAATAAAATACACAGTGCTAAAAGATGTTCCTTTTGCAGTTTCCAGGGAGGTCCCCCAAAACACTAAACCTTAGAGGCTATGACCATGCTCTTGATAGTCCTATGAATATTATACATAATTCATTTATCATGGTGCTTATATAATATTTTTATAGAGATAAAAGATACTGTACTAGCTATTCTATGAAAACTTAAAAACATATCTATATCTGGCCTAAGCAATATATTCAGTTAGAATTTTTTCTTTATTTTATAAAACTTATAGAACTATAAAACACTAAGGTATGTGGAAAAGTTAGAATGTTTCAGTAAGTATGTTGAGGAGGATAAATTTGCTTCCCATAGCATTTTAGGATTGTATTTGAAGTTAGGGTGGTGTTTAATTTAATAATCAGAAGTTATAACTGGCACAAATTTCCATCAACTGAGAAATGGATACAGGGGACATTCTATATATGTGAGGTAGAAGATTGTTGTATGATTGAAATGCAGAAAGTGACATGGTGCATAGATCAACATTGAATACATTATGGTAAATAAAAGAATAAGGTAGTAAATATGATGCATAATTCCATTTATAAGAAACACTAAGAGGTAAATATATATGGCTGGTAAAGAGATCAAAGACTCCACAGAGATGGGAGGTTTGGAACAACGGCAAATAGCATGAATGTTATTTTGTAGGTGGAAAACATTGCAAAATTACAATAGTACTTGCACACCCTAGATATTATAAGAAACAAAAACACTGTATAAATTATGAGTGACCCTTGCACACAAATAGAGTTCCAACAAATACACAGAAATTTATTACAAAGTCCTGAATGGCCATGGGATAACTCACACTGGATCTGTAGGGAGTTTGAGTTAGAAAGTTAAATTCTTCTAGCCATGGGTTCTGGGACACAGAACTTTTCCCCACTTAAATTACAGGCTTTGGATGATAGAATCAGGTTCCCAGGGACACTCCATAGTTGGTATAATTTACATAACCATAATGATGTTCAACTGAGTCACAGCCTGCCAGAATTACAGAATGAGAGCATCCACCAGTATAGTTTACTTTTCGACTCACCCAGGCTGCTAACATAGAGCAACAAGCTCCTTGCACTGCTAAACACCCAGCAAATACTCACTCGTGTTTGAGGACATCTCAGCATCTCTGAACTGAAAGCTAAACCTTCACTTCTGTGAGCTTCAGGTTTTGATGCTATTTTGGTTTATGCACCGTGGTGAATGAAAATAATTACGAGAGTCAACCCGTGGTTTGCAGAGATTACTATAAATAATAACTCAGAGGGAAGTGGATTGCCAAGGAACAATGAATGGAGGCACTAAATGTCTCTCAGAACACCTAAAGGGATTACAAAGTGAGAGTGGAGGAAAACAGTTGACATGGCTCCTTCATTTGTCATGCATCATGTTTTATTTTCATTGGAATGTTATCCTCTTCTCCTTCATTTGCAAAAGTAAACTGGAAACATTTTCCTCATTTTTTTCACATGAACAAGCAAGCACTTAATTTTAGAGATTCATTTCATTGTTCCCAAGCTACAGGTTTTCTTGTATTTTAGGTACTACTTGCCATGAATAACATTCTCATCACTTAAGAGAACTCAGGATTTCATGTGTGTAATAAGCTTTATACATTCAGCTCTGATTTCCTTCAGGTTTAGAAATGAATGTTATTAACAGAACCAATTAAAAGGATAAAGTTCACAGCGTATAAATTAAAGCTGGCTGAATTAGTATTTCCTGCAGGATTTCAACAAAGTTCCAGGTTAACAGGCAGAATCCAAGGGCTCGATATAATTAAAATACCTATTTGGGGGTTGGAAATTAGATTTATCTTTCTATAATGAATTCTCAAATGAGCTGATTTCAGTTTTAAGGTATTAGAGAACATATAGTACATACACCACCCAAAGGCCACTGAGACCAGTTTGAAGGAAAAATGCAACTCATTATCCACACTCAGGAAGAGAAGTCCTCTCTCTACCTAAGTTTTTTTTT
>LOEQ01002816.1:69948-83104 GCA_001685075.1 Bramus lutescens | reverse complement strand
ATTGTCTCAGTGGGTGGGCGCACCCCTCGTGGTCCTGACTTCCTTGCTCATGTTTTCCCTCCGTCTGCTCCTCATATGGACCTTGAGAGCTCAGGCCAGTACTCCAATGTGGGTCTGTATCTCTAATACCATCCATCGCCAGCTGAAGGTTCTATGGTGGTATGCAAGATATTCATCAGTGTGGCTATAGACCTCAATATTAATCTGAACACACTGAACCTAGGTTTGTTGTTGTTTTGTTTTGTTTTGTTTTTATGAGACAGGGTTTCTCTGTGTAGCTTTGATGCGCCTACCATGGAACTAGTTCGTTTAGCCAGGCTGGACTCAAACTCACAGAATTCCACCTGCCTCTGCTTCCTGAGTGCTCGATTAAAGGTGTGCAGCATCACCATGCGGTGGTGTTAAATTCTTACAATTCCTAAGAATATGCCTCTCATCCCAGGGGGCTGTTAGTTATGTTTAATCTATGGGAAACTAGAAGCATTTGAGTAAAGTCCAGTGTCTATTATTATCATCAAACTCTACAATAGTATTATGTAAATCCTTTTTGCCATTTCCCCAGGATTCATAATACTTATATTTTTGTATATACCACTATAACCCTTGGGCATCTTATATACCTCCATACCCTTAATTCATAACACACATGCTCAGCTCCCCCATTCTCTGTGCAAGGAGGAGGATTTACTAGGAAATTCCACCGGAGAAAGCAATAAAATAGAAAGTAAATAAACATTGCTTTTAGCATTTCAAATAAAAACGATTTCAATTTTAGTACATGTGCTTCTGATGCAAGGACATAAAACAGTATTTCAGAATTCATCGTTTATCAGAAAGAGAGGAGAGGCATTTGGTGCCGGTTTTCTGTGCCTTGCAGGCAGCTGATGGGCAACCAGAATGGATAGTGCTGGGAAAGGAAGTGCAGATTTCTTACTTGTGTTCCTGTGTCATACGCTAATTAATGCTGAATTCTATTCAGACGTCAGAGACCAGTAAGATTCTGAAAATTTGCTTCATCACCATTAATCCATGCTGACAATCTGTCCAGTAAGTATGCGTATTAAAGTCAAAAGTAATGACATGTCTCCATCATCCCATTTCTTCCCTTGCAGGGAGCAGCCCTGTAAACAGGGGACAAGCACATGCAGTCCATTGTCTCTTAAACATGATATACAGAGTCAGGAACCAGTACACAGAGTGACCTTGATGAGTCTCCCTGCCCTGGTATGCCTCCACTGGCTACTTGTAGTTTCCTTTCTTTCCAGCACTACCCTGATTTATTTAACTGTCTTCCTTAACTTCTGAGAGGTTAATACATGTACACAAGTAAATATCTGCACCCGTTTCTCTCTCGAAGACCTACCCAATATTCCCACATCATGATTCTCTCCCAATCTCATGCCGCCCACCTTTTAACTGATAACGCACTTGATGAGTTCATATTCACCTAAGACAATGATTCTCTTTTCACCAGTAAGTTCATCTGGTCTGGCAGATCAGTTTGGCAGCGTCATGGCCAGCACTAGGTAAAACCACTGATATGTTCTCTCCATTTGCATTCTGCACCTTGCCTCTGAAACCATGAAAGCTAGTTTGCAAGGAAAACTTTCTGATTGGTTTGAGATTAAAATCTCTATATTCTTCAGCCAAAGAATGTGACATAGTCTTCAGTAAAATAATCATATCTTGTAGTTGTGATGAGTAACCAAGAGTATTAGCAATGGCTTCTGTTTTTTTTTTTTGAGAACTTCAAGGCTTCTGTGACTAATATCTTGTAAAGAAACAACTCGTGCCTGTGATACAAATTTCTTTTAGTAAGCCACGTCTTCTTGGAATGATATTGTGTAGGGTAACTGAACCATTTTCTCATTTTTTATTATTCATTAATCTGCATATTTTTATTATTGATTTTATTGAGCTATATATTTTTTTCTCTGCTTCTCTCCCATCCTCTCCCCTCCCCATGTTTCCAATTTACTCAGGAAATCTTTTTTTTTATGCTTCCCATGTAGATTAGATCCATGTATGTCTCTCTTAGGGTCCTAATTGTTGCGCAGTTTTTTTGGGATATGTGAGTTGTTTTATTTTGCTTTATGTTTAAATCTACTTATGAGTGAGTACATGTGATAATTGTCTTTCTGTGTCTGGGTTACCTCACTCAAAATGTTGTTTTCTAGATCTATCCATCAAGACCCAGCACTACCACTTTTGAGTATACCTCCAAAGGATCTCATTTGTACCACAAGGACATGTGCTCAACTATGTTCATAGAAGCACTGTTTGTCATAGCCAGAGTCTGGAAACAACCTAAATGCCCCTCCACCAAAGAATGGATAAGGAAAATGTGGTACATTTAGACAATGGAGTACTACACAGCAGAAAAAAATAATGGCATCTTGAAATTTACTGAACTATTTTTAAGCTGTTTCTTTTTCTTTAAATTTGCTTACTAACAGTGAGTTTACATGAGTTTTTTTTTCATAATCCTTACACTAAGCTACCCACTTCCCCTGCTCTCACTCCCACCAGGTGGCCTAATCCTTAATGAATACTTTAATTCTCAGTGTTTCCTCTTCTTACTTTTCACATGTGTTCTACAATCTCTCAACTAGTATTCTTATCAGGCTCTGAGATCCTAGGCTTCCATGTAGACTTGCAGACCCACCTCCTTTGGGCTAGCCTTCCTCTTTCTACTTTATGTCTCCACCTCCCACACTCCTCCCTGCTTACCAGTTCCTGCCCTCGTATCCTACCCCTCTGCTGTAATCTACTGCCCCTCTCCCTAAATGTGCATCTCCCAAAGGGTCCTTTCTTTTTTCTGCCTTTCACTGGTGCTGCAAGAGAAGACTGTTCTTCACCCCTTACCTTTTCCATGGTTTTATACTTACAGACTTGTTCTAGTGCAATTCTTTTCTAGCATGATCCTCATGAAAATGTTTCCATGGAAAATATTGATAAATCTTTATCCTCCTTTTTGAGAAATCTGTTTTTTTTCTTCAAATAAAATATCATTGTTATTTCATTTCCTCATTTGTTTCATGATCAAATCTCTTCAAAAATACTAGTCATGCCTTGGAAAACACTGTATTTCATCTATGTTTGTAACAGCTACATGTAGTAAAGTTCACATTACACAACATCATCTTCAAAACAGCTCTGAATCAGTCCAGTTCCAATCTTAAGCAGGTAAATGAGAATATAATGTTCATATTTTTCAATTTTAAGCATAAAATGACCATTGCCTCAAAATGAAAATCACTGAAAATAGAAGGAACATTAAAGTGTACTCAGGTGAGGCTAGGAGTGAGACTAGTAGCCCGTATGCTGCTGTTGGGAACACAAATAAAATCATTTCTTGGGAAAAGAGCTGCAGGATTCTTATGAACTAAAAGAACCTTAACTGTATAACCCAAATATCTAACTAAGAAACAGTCTTATAAATGTTGGTGGACTATATAATAGCATTTTTATTGAGTTTGTAATTTTACCTGCTTGATACATCCAATTAATTTTTACTTATAATAGTCACACCCATGCAATATTCATTATAACTTTTATAATGGTTACTACCCTGAAAATCTATGTACACTGTTAATGCGACCCTTTATTTCTAGCATCCCCGATGATCTGCTTTCTCTTTGTAAAACGTTCAATATTCTCTGTCTCCACAGATATAGATGTGAGTATTTTGTATAATTAAAACAGTGTAAAATTGCTGGCAAGAAGAATCAGTGGCTGAGAGTATTTGCTGATTTTGCAGAGGACCTGGGTTTGGTTCCCATCACCCAGAAGGAACCCCCAACTACCCACAACTCAATCCAATGGGATTTGATGTGCTCTACTAATTTATTTGGGCCCTATATACATGCAAACATGCATGCAGGCAAAACATTGATATATAAAATAAAACAGATAATTTATTTAAAAAAAAGTATAAAAATGTTTTTCTGACACACATTTTGAAATATTTAAGTTCTTCACGCTTCTTAGTATTTATCGATTATAACTGTTACTGTACCATGCTTATTCACTCTCCTATTTATTGATTTTTTTGATGACTGAAAAATATTCATTGCTTTATGTCTAATATTTACTTATGAGTGAGTACATACCATGTTTGTCTATCTAGGTCAGAGTTACCTCATTCAGGATGTTTTTTTTTCTAGTTTCATCCATTTGCATGAAAATTTCAAGTTGTTGTTATTGTTTACCTCTGACTAGTACTCCAATGTGTAAATGTACATTTTCTTTATCAATTCTTCAGTTGTGGGGCATCTAGGTTGTTTCCATGTCCTTGATATTACAAATAACTGCTATAACACAGTCGAGTAAATGTCATTATGGTATAAGTATGCATCCTTTGGGTATATACTCAAGAGTGGTATTGCTAAGTCTTGAGGTAGATTGAGTCTCAATTTCCTGAGAAAACATCACACTGATTTCCAAAGGGCCTGTATAATTTTACTCTCCTACCAGCAATGGAGGAGTGTTCCCTTTAGCCCATATCTCTCCAGCATAAACTATCCTTGGTGTTTTTGATCTTATCCATTCTCACCAGTGGAAGTTTGTATGTCTAGTTTCTTGAGTTCTAGTTTCTTGAGTTCTAGTTGGGATGTCTAGTTTCTTGAGTTCTTTATACATTTTGGAGATTGGTCCTCTGTCAGGTGTGGGGTTGGTGAAGATCTATTACCATTCAGTAGGCTGCCATCTTAGTGACTTAATGTCCTTTGCCTTACAGAAGCTTCTCAGTTTCAGGAGGTCCCATTTACTTATTGTTGTTCTAGTGACTGTGCTATTGGTGTTGATTTAGGAAGTGTTCTCCTGTGCCCATGTGTTCAAGACTACTTTCCACTTTCTCTTCAATGAGTTGAGGTCTTTGATCCAGTTTATCTTAAGTTTTGTGCATGGAGATAGATATGGATCTATGCATTCTTTTACACATTAGTGTCCAGAATATGCCAGCACCATTTGTTGAAGATGCTTTCTTTTTTCCATTGTATAATTTTAGCTTCTTTGTTAAAAAATCAGGTGTTCATAGGTGTGTGGATCAATACCAAAGGATAATAAGCCTATATTCCATGATCCCAGAGAAGCTAGGTAACAAAGAGAACCTTAAGGGAGACAAACATAGATTCCCCTGGGAAGGGGAAACAGACAAGACCCCCTGAGAAAACTAGGAGGGGGAATAGGAGGAGGAGAAGGGAAGTGGATGGAGGAGGAGATGAGGGAATGGAATGTTAAACAAGGGGAAATGACAGCGAGGGAGAGAAAGCAAAGTGATATCTTTATTAAGGGAGCCATTAAAGGGCTAGCGAGAGACATGATGCTAGGGAAACACCCAGGGATTCACAAGGATGACCCCAACTAATACTAAAAGGAATAGTGGAGAGGATGCCTAAACTGGCCTTTTCCTGTAATCAGACTGATGACTACCTTAATTGTCATCAGAGAACCTTCAACCAGCAACTGATAGAAGCAGATACAGAGATCTACAGTGAAGCACTGGGCCGAGCTACCTGAGACCAGCCCAAGAGAGGGAGGAATGGTAATATGAGCCAAAGGGTCAAGATCATGATGGTGATACCCACAGAAACAGCTTATATGAACTAGTGAGAGTTCACTGACTCTGGACTGATAGCAGGGAAACCTGGTTAGGACCAAACTAGGCCCACGGAATGTGGGGGATGGTTTTAAGGCCTGAACATTCTATGTGGCCACTGGCAGTCAGACCAGGATTTATCCCTAGTGCTTAAACTGGAATCTAGAAGAATACTCTTTTGGGAGGGATACCTTGTTCAGCCTAGATATAGAGGGGAGGACCTTGGTCTTGCTTTGAAGTGAAATGTCAGATTTTGTTGACACCTGTGGGAAGCCTCACCCTTTATAAGGAATGGATGGGAGCTGGGGTGGAAGGAAGAGTGGAGCTGGAGAAGGAGGAGTGGGAACAGGGATAACTATGTAAAATGAGAAAAGATTTTATTAAAAAAATTTTAATAAAAAATTAGAATTACTTATTATTTTAACGAGTATGTTTCCCAATGGTAATCACACTCAAAAAAGCTCTCCTGAATGTTCATGTATATCTTTAGGGTTTATAAACTATTTAAAAAGTTTACAGTTGTGTACATGTCTACTTGTATATGTGTGTGTAGTCACGAACAAGTGTGCATTGCCTGTGAGGGCAGAAGCAGGCTTCAACATCCTTGAAGATGTAGTTAGAGGTGGCTATAAACCGCCTAATATGCATCTAATGTGGGTGCAGGGAACTCTGCTCAATTCCTCTGGAGATAGCACTCTGTACATGTGGGCCATCTGTCCAGCTCTTCACATGCACACTTTTGTGAAGACAATGTTATTGTTTATCTCAGGTATATATCATGTGGGGGAATTCTAGGCCTCTGGCTAACTGGATGTTTAGTTCTTTGAAGGAAAACCAGGTGTTTATTCCGAGCAGATACCACATTTTATATTCCCATCAGAAACACCTTCTTATTATTGTTATTTTTCCAGCTGATATCTATTTAATAATTATGCCTGTCAATGAGGGTAAAGTAGCATGTCAGTAAGGCTTGGGTTTGCAAATCTATATAAATAATTATTGAGACTATTTTCACATGCTTGTTTGACATTTTTATAAGAATGCATCCAGATCTCTACAGACCTCTCAATTGGTTAGCTTTCTTTGACTAATGACTTGGTGGAGTTCTAATTTTTATGTTCTAGAGAAGACCTAATGCATGGCTTAAACTTTTTTTCAGGGTTTCATTAATAAATAAATTGACTCATAGGCATGAGGATCTAAATTAATCAACAGAATCCAGAAAAAAAAAATTCTGGTGTAGTGTCAAACATGTGTATACTGTTGTGTGGTGGCAGAGGCAGGAAGACAATGAGGGTACCTGACCAGGCAACTTAAGTTGTTTGGTGAACTTCAGGACATGAGAGAACCTGCCTCAAAAAGAATAAAAGATGATTTTATTTTTTTCTAGTTACTTTTATTTTTGACCTAATGCTCCTAGTTTACATTAGAAGTATGAAGAGAGAAGATGAAATTTGTTCCTGTCTACTTATTTTTGTCTTCTAGAAAAAAAAGGACAAGTTGACATGACAAAGTGTACTTTATCTCATCCATTGAGGAAACTGTGAGTTTTTTTTTAAATTTGTTTGTTTGTTTTGTCATTTGTTAAATCTTATGATTTTTCTGATGTTAAATAAACCCCACATTCCAAAGAATAATCCCATTTAGTCATGTAAACTTACTATGGTACTAGGTGTATTGTTTGAGGATACCTGTGTTTAAGTTTCTTTGTTAGAGATAGGTCTATAGTTTTGGTGATGCCACTCTGGGTTGTGTAGGATTTCTTTGAAAATGTTCTGTCCTCTTTTAGATCCATTAATTTTTGGGAGGAACTGATGTTTTTATCCTTATATATTCTGTAGAAATTATCAAAGAATTAATTAATACTGAATTAATTTTCTGTAGTTATACCTTTACAAATTCAGTGGTTTTGCTTGATTTTAGTGTGTACTGAATCACTTTCTTTCTTGAGGATTCCTAGTAGCTCAAAACATTTGAAACCTTGTCCATTTCATTTAGTTCACTCATTTATCTATGTAGTATTTCTCATGACATATTTTTGTTCCTCTTATTAATTCAGCATTAATATTATTACTCTATCCTGCTTTCCTTAATTTAGGTTTCCTTCTTTTTCAGTCATTTGAGCTAAATATTTGTAGGGATTTTCAATTAATCATTATCTTATTATTAGATTTTTATTTCATATATTTTATTTCCATTGGTTTCTTCTCTTTTAATTAAAAATTCTTGACTTATTTACTTGTTTCTGTAGAACAGACTGACATGCTGCCACTCATTATGTATTCTAGATTAAAGTCCAAGATTATTATACTTCACCCTACTAAGTTTTGAAATTCCAAGAATTAGCCACAATATCTATTAAGTTCTGTTTTAAATATCATTTTTGCCTGCTTTAGCTTTATTTTTCTCTTTATTCAATGCTGTATTAAGGAATTTTAGATTATGAAATTTATTTCTTCCTTATTTTTCTATACTTACTATTGAACCTATAGATTTTACTCTAAGCTATGATTTATTTCAGGTGGCTGAAAATATTTCATTTTAATTAATTCTAAATTATATGCCTATGTGTCTGTGCAAACCAGAAGATAAGCCCAGTCCCCTGGAGATTAATTAACAGACTGTAGCATGTCATCCAATATTTACTCTAGGGACAAAACATACGTCCTCTGCAAGAGCCCCATACACTTTTAACCACTGGGTCCTCTCTTCAGCCCCCATTTTAAGGGGTTTATATCTCAAATTTCTCATTCATATCCAGAATGTTGGAATTATCTATACAACTCCTGTTTTCACAAGATTTAGTTAAGAAATGATTGAGAGCATTTTAATTTCTTCTTGTTACTGATTTATTATTTAATTTCAATCATTAACATGGATGATGCTTTTTTATACCCAACTCTTTTAGCTATCTGGCTGCAAACTGCATGTATTCAGGAGGAAGTGTGTTATGTTGTTATTTAGTGTGGTGGTGTTCTTTTGATTTTCATTATATTGTCTAAGGTTGTTGACATTGCCTATTGGTCAAGGTCCCTACATTCTTGTGATCATTGCTCTAATCAGCCCACCTTGAACACATAATGCTGATTTTTCAACTACCATGATTAAAACCTCTGTGATTGCCTTTAGTTTTACTTGTTTGTCATTTAGATATTTAACAATTCCTTATTAGACATATTTATGTTTATATCTGTACATTTTGATTGAATTGATTGTTTGGTTCATTTGTTTTTGTGTTTTTTTGGAACAGCATCTTTCTATGTAGCCCTGGCTGGGTTAGAACTCATTATACAGACCAAGCCAGCTTCAAATTCACAGAAATCTGCCTGTCTCTGCCTCTTGAGTACTGGTATTAAAAGTGTGTGCCATTATCTCAGCCTGGGTGAATGGATTTTGATTAATATTAAATTCTCTCTATGAACTTTGGGTATACTATTTGTTATCATGCCAATACAGTCACTCTAGCTATTTACACTGCTTACCTTATACAGTCCTTTTTTGTATGTTTTTCTTGATGACATACATTTGGGTGGTTTCTAACTGATCTAATATCTCCAATTTTTGACTACTTAATCAACTTAGTAGTATTATTAGCAAAAGTGGATTTTATTTACTATTTTAATATATATATTTATATATCAATATTCATCATTAACATACATCCCAAATGTGAAGTAAATACTGTATAGTATTTTCATTTTGAGATCTTTCAAGTGAGATCTTTCCTTACTGGTTGTTCTGTGGATTACTATGTATGATGATAAAATTGTAATATACTATATAGTCTTAATATTTTTTCAAACAATATAATAACAGCTATTTTCATATGGTTATTTGGGGGTATTATATTATGTCATATTTGTCCTTGAAGTCTAATGTATTATACAGTTTTGTATCAAAGGAGAATAAAGCACAGGGTTTGAGTTTCATGACTACAAAGACTTTACCATAAATCGTATTTCTTATTCTCAGGTCTCTTTTGTTCCTGAGTGCCTCTCCCCCTTCTCTTGCTCTGTTGCTTCCTCCGTGTCTTCTCAGGCTGACACTCATTTCCTCTACTCCCACTCACTCCGTAGTTTGGTTATTGTCAAATTCATTACATCTTTATACATTAGAGTCACAACAAGAGATTATGTATACCTTATTTCATATAATTGCTTTTCAGTCAGTTAAAAGAGAGAATACATATTTAGACTATTACTCTTAATTATGTAATTAACTTTATCTTTGCACTTTGTTTGTTATATGAATTTTGACTGCTGTAATTGCTCTTTAAGAACACACTTTCTGCCTGAGGAGATCCTTTTGCATTTTTTTTGAGGTTGAATTGATATCAGTGAATTAATTTAATTTTCACTCTCATAGTAAAGCTCTTTCTAGGCCTTTGTATTTGAATAATATTTGAAAGTGTTGTGTCCCTATACGATTGTTATATGCTGCTTATTGTGCCATCCTACTACATCCAAATAATGAATTTCGCAGCTTGTTTCAGATAAGTCTGTGCAGTTTTAACATGGTTCAGTGGAAAATTAGGAACACACCATGCTGGAAGCCTCACTCTCTCAGGGATTTTTATTGGAACATATTTCAGTAACAATTCAGAATCTAGTCAGACCTTTACGTTTGGCTTTCTTTGCTTGTCATTATGTTGGAACTAGAGCTCTTTGTATTTAAAATAAATCAAGCATAGAAAGAGAAGAACCTTAAGATGGCACTACTGTGAGGAATGCAGACAAAGATGCTCTCATGGGAAAGGTTAAAAAAGTGATATAAAATTATAAATAGATGTAATCATGAAATTCTGAAGTGCTTCTGCACAGTAGGCTGAATGCATATAATAATAATGTCTACTTATTTCAAAATTCTAGGTAGAGATTGACATTTTAAGTGTGTGTTTGTGTTTGTGTGTGTTTCTCTTGTCCATTTGTGATTAATTGGAGGCCAAGATTGTTGTTGGAATGTTGTCCTAAGTCACTTATCCACCTTTCATTTGGAAACACAGATAATACTAACCCTAAAGCTAGCTACTTCCGTGAACCTGGCTGGTCCAAAGTCCTTCAGGATAGGTCACCAATCCCTAGCACTGGGATTATAGGTACAAGTCACCCTGTCCAGCATGAAGTGGTTGACAGAAAGTGCTTGTTGTACAAACATGAAGTCTACAGTTTGGATCCCTAGTAGTAATGGAAAATGACAGCATGTCAATCCAACCAACAATCTTGATGTTGGGAAGGGAAAGATGGGAGGTGCCTTGTCGTTTGCCAACCTAGCTGAATTGGTCAGCTTTAGACAGTGTATCTGTCTCTTCAACTAGATGCGGAATGACTCAGGAAGATACCTGATGATGACATCTGGGCTCCATATGGATGCACACATACACATACACACACATTGTGTGTGTTTGTACACACATACACACAAAGTAAGTCAAATAAGCAGAGATGGCCATTGTTGAAAGTAGTACCAGATGTTTATTCTCTATTGTTCTTTTTTTAATCACACTGTGTTTGGATATTTATAACTAATTATGTAATTACATATTTATTACTGTCATAGAAATATATTTAAAATGGAATAGGATATTACTGCAAGTTTAAAATGCTTAATTTTCTATAGCTGAAAAAATCTTGAGCCATTCAATTACAAGTTATTCCAGAATTCCAAAAATTATCACCATTTATTTTACCCACCCCAAACACCATGCATTTGCGTGCATTTCTGTGTAATAAAAATCAGTGGCAGCTTTTTTTTTTTTACTTGTCAGTGATAGAGTCAGATATTTGGGGATATTTTTGAAGCCTGTATTAGGTTTGTTATTTTGGGATCCATAACAAAACCATAAACTATGGGGTAGATCTTTCTACCGAGATCATCCCTTCTTCAGTCATTCCTTTGCCTTGGCTTAGGATCCAAGGAAGGGATTGAAGCCATTTTAGGTTCCAGGCTTGTACCACCTAACCAGCATTTAAATATCAGAGAGAGATTCCTCCCCTTTCACATCTGTTGGTATGTTATTTTGTTTGAAAAAAATGTCTGTTCAAATTCTCTAGTATCAAACTTGGTAGTTCTCACTTACATATATGTATATATAATACTGCCATAGGAAACCCCTAGCATAATTATGAATAACTAATACATTGATTAGCAACATTTATTTTTGCTCCTTTTCACTCTTTATTCACTCTGATTGTGCATAGAATAGTGTCTACCTTTACAAAATACCCATTAACATAGAAGGGAAGCCTATCATACTTTTTGTTTCTGTATTGGATTTGAAGATTCTAGTTTGAAGACTTGGAACCATGTTGTATAAGGAATAACAATACTAAAATTTCAATGGCAATTTCTGCTATTTTATAAATACTCAGTGTTCATATTCTACTTATAAATAGAAAGTTAAATATACAGTCTTCAATTTTTCTCTTCAGAGGAAAACATCCCAGATAGTCATTATATTTAAGAGATGTTTCATAAAATCCAGTGATGGAGAAAGTATAATCTTACTTGTCAACTCCTTAAAATGTCAGCATGAGAACCCACCTTGATCACTGATGCCACAGAATGTCATGACCAGGATCAGTGTGATGTCTTCCCTTCAATGTAACAATTATGTTCATTAATAAAACATTGCATCAATAGCTATCTACACATTACATAGTAGTGCAGAGTATGGAAATATTTTGTATACAGGGATTTGAAGAGTATGGAAAGAATTTTTTATACAGGATTTTAAATGGCTTTCAGCACAGAACTATAATACCTATAGCATTATTACTACAATCAGTTATAGATATGAAATATAAATATGAGGGTCAGCAATTTGTTTAAGAAACTGCCATTTAATATGAGAGACCAAGTTCAAAGCCTGGAGACATCTTCTGAATTTGCACTTTGTCTTTGCTCTCTATTGCATATATATATATATATACATATATATACATACATACATACATATATATATATAATGAAAAGCTCCTGAAATCTTATTAGAGTTATTTATTAGTTTAGTTTCTATGCAGCCCTGTGGATGGAAGACACAATCCAGATGTAAAACTGTACATGCTTTTAGGAGTAGTTGCAGAACACTCACGTGTGACTTGATCAGTTTTCTTATGGGTTTTGCTTGGGTTCAGTGGAGTTGAGCAGGACACTAGACTGAGCTTGAAAAAGTAGATTAGATGATACAAAAAGAAATCTATATTAGCACTTTTATGATTTCTAATTAAGGAACACACAAACATACTAAAATACGTAAGACATATATACATCAATATATATACATAAATATACACATATTTCTATACACACAAACACACACTTATGTCACAGACAAATATTTACATAACTCCACATACAAATATATCCATATATACACACATATATATATATACAAATATACATACATACAAATATAAATACATACACAAACATAAATATATGCACATACACACAACTATATCTAAACATGTAGTGATGAGGCAAGCAGGCCTGCTTTCTGTCCCGCCCGACTCCCACACGGCTAGCTTTACACCCAAAATAACAACACACAAATTGTAT
>LOEQ01002816.1:48471-58881 GCA_001685075.1 Bramus lutescens | reverse complement strand
GGGTACCGGGAGGGACAGAAACCCCAACAAGCCAGCCCTTCATGTTACAGGATGGGCTCTGATGTGTTTGGCATTACACAAAGCCTCTGTATGCTTTGGAAATAATAATTCAATGCAAAATATGTGTATATATATTTATCACATTTATGACATTTTTATATGGATTAAAGAGCTGATAGAAAAAATAGTAATAATATATTTTCAATTTTAATAATAGATATAATAAATACTCAGGGTATAAAAATAAATTGGAATAGGGGGTCAGAGGGTAAAAAGTCATACTCATTGTTTTTTTCTGAACTGGAACTAGATATAAGGTAAGATGAGATACTTGCATTTCAAGGGTAGGCTACCATTTCAAGAAATATTCTATACACTGTGTTTCTGTAAGCTACAGCTCCCTACTGCTGTGGGCAAAGAAATCTGTTAATGTGAAGATTCATGAAGTGTGTTAAGGATAATTGACTGTGTTGTGACTATAGCAGGAAGGTGGGCTGAAGCATTAGTTCTCAACCTTCCTAATGCTGAGACTATTTAATACAGTTTCTCATGTAGTGACTCACAACCATAAAATTATTTTCATTGCTACTATGTGACTGTAATTTTGCTTTTGTTATGAATCATGATGTGAATATCAGTGTTTTCCCATGCCTTAGGTGAACCCCTGTGAAATGGTAGGTGTGGCAATCCACAGGTTGAGAACCACTGGGTTAGAGCAGCTTTCAAAGCTACCTTCTAGGCATGGCATAGCCAGTGCAATCATGAGCTCAAAGCAACTGGGATAACTAGAACAGAACTCATGTAAGATTGGACCAATCAATGTTCGGCTATGAATATGGGAGAGGTTCATGGAGCCCAACCCCCTGCCCAGAAAACTGTTGGCCACTCATAGTTGCTAGCAGGAGTCTTTGCCTTCAGTGGTATAGGTGCTGGTGAGTTATATTTGCTCCAGTGGATAGATCCATACCCATGCCCATTCAGGAAGCCTTAAATAAACTTGGTGACTCACAAACAAAACAAAAGCAAAGAAAGAGATAAGATAGTGGCAAGATTGATATTGGGAGGAGAAGAGCATGGTGGGAGAAGTGGGAAGAGAGGTTGTGGTGGTGTGATCCAAATATATAAAATGAATACATGAAATTTTCTAAGAATAATTTAGTTTTAAAGTAGCATTACATTCTCCTTCTATTGTCTGTAAATTAATTTGTCTGTATTTCTGTCCTTGAGAATTCACATGATTTTAATTTTACTTATAAATTATAAATCAATTTTATTTGAAAAGAAGATGTTTGGGAAATGATTGTTTTCTGGGGCCTCTTCTGCAGACTGGACTAGCCTATCAAGGGAATAGCACTGCTTTAAAATCAAACTCTCTCTGTCAGGCCTGCTACATTTCAACATGCTATGCCCACTGGTATGTTCTGATACAGCAAAAAGATCTTCAGTGATCCTTAACAGCTGTTGCATATTCTTGGAATTCTCATTTTAGGACTGTGGGCTAAACAAATATTGTTAAACATATAAGGAACACTGCACTGTTTATATGCATATATATATATGCATATAAACAGTTATATATATGCATATAAAC
This sequence comes from Bramus lutescens, assembly GCA_001685075.1. NCBI lineage: Eukaryota > Metazoa > Chordata > Mammalia > Rodentia > Cricetidae > Bramus > Bramus lutescens. The sequence continues at coordinate 57,290 of LOEQ01002816.1, read as the reverse complement.
AGTGCAAGAAAGGGCACAAATTTGAAAGAGCTCCAAGAGGGGTATATTGGAGAGGTTGGAGGGAGGAAAAAAATGAGAGGTGATGTAATTCTATTATAATCTCAAAATTAAAGTAACAAAACAAAAATACATTTTAATTGAAATAGAATCACATTTCTTTCCTCTTCCTTTTTTTCCCTCCAGCCCCTCCCAGCTGTCCTCTCTCAAATCCCTCCTATACCGCTCCTCCGTGATAGCTTCTTTATCTCTGATTATTATTACTGGGTACCTATATAAAGCTTTAATCTTTATAAAATCATCCAGACTCTGCAAATCTGCCAGAGAATCAGAAACAGAGTCCTAACAACATGTGTCTAACTGATTTTGTCTCTTTGCTTTGTGTCCTATTGTTTATTCTTTTATACATATCTTACCTCATTTGCCACACTGACTCAATTTATCCCATGTGTACAGCTGAATCGCCTTATGAACAAAAATAGTAAAAACCACATCCATATCTCAATTGTATACAAAAGTGTTATCATTGAGCCTTTTTAAAATACATCCTATTGAGTCATATGAATAATTATTTTTCTCAGACACATTTTATTTCCATATTAAAGAAAATTCTAAATATGCATGCTTAGTTACAGTGGGAGCAAAAAGTCACTTCTTTCTTTGGTCTTTGTGTGTGCAAATGTGTATGTGTGTATGCTTTCATGTGTGTGCATGTTGCAGCTATATGTGGTGTGCATGTGAATGTGTCAGCAGGTGAGTGTGGTTTATCCACGTGTGTATGTATGGTGCATGTGTGAGTATACATAGACCTTAAGTGCATGTGAAAACCTGATCATGTAGAGGTTCTAGGTCTTGTTGCGTGTCTTCCTCTATTTCTCTCCACAGATTATTTTTGGAAGTGGTGTCTTACTGAGCCTGAAGCTCACCAATTGCCTGAATTGGTGGTTCAGTAAGCTGACTGACCCCCGTCCAGCTCTGAGAATAGAGTTTAAAGGTACAGAATGTCATGTTTGCTTTTTTAATAATATGGGTATTGATAATCAGGAGTTGGGTTTTTCCGTTTGAACAGCAAGTACATTACCTTCTAAGCCATTTCCCCAGCCTCCTCCCTTCTGTTATTTAATTTACACTGGCATACTTTTCAAAATATCCATTTCCAGTTTGCATGTATAATGCTCACGTATCCTCAGAAGTACATGTTTGATTCAGCAATGAAACAATTACTATCACTTCTAGCAAGAATTCTTGTATACATTCTCAGGACACTTCTCCTGTTGGTATTCATGTGGTCACAGTTATTACAATTAACCCATCATATCCCCATATTGATCATAAATATAGATGCTGCATAAATATTAATTATAGGAATCAGAGGCAATGAAATCTTTCTATTTGCATTCTAGATCCTGTGTCTAAATTGCCTGTGAATCAAATTTCTTTCCTTTCTTCTGCTCAGTGTTATGATTTCAAGCCAAGGAAACATGCTACATCTGAACTTTTCAATGGCTACTTATTAAGGGAGATTCTATCACTAAAATTTATTTTAATAATTTACAAATATGTATGGAAACATTTGTTTGTAATTCTCCTCCACTTTTGATAGTTTTGGCATTTAAAAGGTGTTGGAATTTTCTGACTGTTCATTAACTGATCTTTCTGGGATAATAATTTTGAGCTTCAAAATTATCCTCTGAAGGCTGTAAAAATACTTATTATGCAACAATAATGGGGTACTTTTATTCACCTAGATTGATAAGAATAATGAAAATCTAACCAGAAAACATGAGAGCATTATACACAATAGATCATTAAAAGTTTTATTTTTAAAAAAGTTACTTAAAAGAAACAAGACGCAGAGGGGAAAATCAGGTTTCCTAGGTAGACACAAGACCATGGGGAGCCATGACATGATCAAGTGATGTCTATTCCACAGTCCCCATGACCCTCTCCAGAACGTCCAAGCCTTTTCATAGGCAATATGTCCCCTGGGTGAAGTTGTAGATGAGGAACACCCTATACATTATTTATTAATCTATTAATCTAGTTAAGAAAATACACTTCCCCATAAACTCTGGTTAACCTAGGTAATTATCTGATTTCATGCTGCTCCTTTTTTTTTGTTGTTGTTGTTGTTGTTGTTGTTTGACAGGGTTTCTCTGTGTAACAGTCCTAACTGTCCTGGATACAGCTCTTGTAGACCAGGCTGGCCTCATACTCACAGAGACCTGCCTGCCTCTGCCTCCCAAGTGCTCATGATGCCCTTAAAATATAGGAAAGCTAGGGACATAGGGATTTTCTTACTTTTCTAAATATCTTTTTATATTTTTGAAATTATTAATAATATAATTATATCATTTTCTCTTTCAGCTTTCTCCCTTTAACCCCCACCCCCCTATACCACCCCTTACTCTCTTTCAAGATCATGGTCTCTTTTTTCAATACCTGTTGATACCTAAATGCATAAGTTCAGGTTGCTCAAGACTATACAATGTTTCTTATATGTATGTTTTCAGGGCTATTTCGTACTGGGTATTACACCAATAGACAGCAACATGCTTTCTTCACATATCCACCTGCCATCCTTAGGAGTACATGACATGTTTCCACAACAGTTATGTTGAATACCACTATTAATGAGTGATTATCAGCTTCAAACCAACCTCAGTTCCAGCATGTGCCTATAGCGCACATCATTCCAGTTGAGTTTTTCTCTGCATGAAGTATCTTCAGTACTTAAAATAGGGCCAACAATGTGGTGCTTTTCCATCATTGGAGAGTGTCTCCTCCTTAACTCATGAAACAGAAGGCAGCAGATGAGAATTTTCTTGCTGTCTCCCCATATTTGACTTCCCATGGTCTTTCTTCCGGTGACTCATCAATAATTACAAAATATTAATATGAGCCAAACCAATATCCCCTGGACCACTGTACATATCCAAAGGATTTCAAACTTCTAAATGGTCCCAGTCTATAAGCAACACCTTGGAAAACACTTCGGTAAAAAGCACATTTCTCATTGTTTAGAACACACACTTGTTTGGCCATCCGTTGTTTGAATGAGAAGCACTCCTTCCCCATAGTCTTGTGTATTTAACCACTTGTTTCTCGGGCGGTATTCTTATTGGGGAGGTTATGGGGCCATTAGACAGTGCAGCTTTTCTGGAAGAAGTTCTCACTGGACACAATAAGGAAGTATAGCCTTGTTCCACTTCTTGTTTTCTCTGCTTCTTCTTTGTGGTTGAGATGTGAATTTCAGTTTCCTGCTTTGACCACGTGCTGCATGTCTTGTCAAATACAAGCCAAAAAATATCTATTCTCTTTCTTCTCTAAGTAACTTTTGGTCATAGTATTTAATTGAAGCAACAGAGAAGTAACATGTGCAGTATCAAATCCTTTTCCATTGATGTTTGCAGCTATATTAAGCTTTTAAACATTATCCACGAAACAATAATCCCAATTTCACACTAGTTTTCTTGAAGCAGTTTCCCAAATCATTATTATTGTTGAGTGCATGATGTTCTTCATGGGTTATTTTTTCTTTATTTTTAGAATGCCATACATGTACACATGGAATATGATTATACCCATAATTTACTCCCTTTCTCTCCCTCAATGCCATTAAAACACCTTCTCTCATTGCTGTGTTATTTTTTTTCCACACACCAAGTTGAGTTAGTACTTCCCACTTGGGTGTGGTTTCATCCACTGACAATATGGTACTCTACCAGTGACCTCATCTTTAAAAATCTCACCAAACATCTGCTAATGACTCTTCAGCATAAGTTTGTGCCCAGCGATCATCTTCATCATGAGCTAGAATTTTGGCTGGGTTCATCGGTACGAGTCATAGCTGTTATGAGATTGGTTTCCTTAGCTATGCCCAAAGTATAGTATTTCAAAGCATCCCTCCCCAGGCTCCTTTATGTTCCTTCTGTTCCCCCTTCTGAAATGATCTCTGAGCCTTGATCATGGCTGTATTAATATCGATGTACTCTTAAGTGCTGAGCATCAAGTTTCTTATTCTCTGCACTTTAACCAAGTAGGAATCTCTCCATTCACTGTTGTACATCAAGAAGGTGTTTAATTTCTCTGTAAAGTCCCAGCTTATTCTTATGTGGCCATTTTTCGATTCACTTAGCTGAAGCTGGTGTTCATCATTTACCAAATACCACAAGTTTTCTGCATCCAAAGAGCTGTTCAGTTCTTCCCTTAAAGTGTCTTACTATTTCTGCCTTCTCAAAACATTCATGGTTTGTAGGACACTATGTTCTCTTGGTTTAAACTGGGTGAAAGCAGCCATGTTGCTGGCACCCTACTGGGACCTTATTTAACAATGTTCCCTATGTAAGTAACTGAATTTTAGATGTCCTTAACACTTATCCCCAAACTTGCAATTTTCCCTGTAATCTTCTTTTTAAACAGTTTTAACCTTTCCTCTAACTTTAATGACAATTTTGATTCTGGGTGACTTCCAAATACCTACCTATCATTAATGTATCTTGAGCGCTGTTTCCTGCATGTGTTGCTCATTAACCAATTAATACTCAGTTTTCAAAGGTTTGAACCCACAAACACAGCCACCCTATTCTCCCACTAACCTGGCCTGCACCCAACTTTGCTTTTGATGCTTCTGTTGCTCTTTATCTCAGACCTTGCCTTCATTTTTCTACATGAGGCAACTACCACACCTAAGTACATGTCTGGTGATCCCATCTTCCTCACCCCACACTTCCTCATGCCTATATTTAGTTCACTAAATGGTGCGTCTCACTCTATATTTATAATATCTTTTATTTATTTGTTTGTTTGTTTGCTGCTTTTTCGACACCAGGTTTCTTTGTAGCTTTGGAGCCTGTCCTGAAACTAGCTCTTATAGAGAAGGCTGGCCTTGAACTCACAGAGATCTGCCTGCCTCTGCCTCCCAAGTGCTGGGATTAAAGGTGTGCACCATGACCACCTGGCTGTTATCTTTTAAAACTACAGTTTTAAAAAAGTTCTATTGTTATAATTCATTGTTAATTTATATAATGTTTGCTTGCATTTATTCTGTGACATCATACTACATGTTTTTGCTCATTTATCGATATAAATAGACAATGAATCTCAGATTTCTTATATTTTCAATTTGGCAAGTAGCCATTTTATTTATGAAGCCTGAAGATCATCATCCCTTTATTTATTAATTGATTTATTTACATATATTGAAATATTTAACATTTCATACTTGACCTTGAATATTTATTTGTAATTACTTCATATTTATTCTCAATCATAGAAGTTTTAATTTCTAGACAATATACCTGGCATTTTTTAATTCATAAAGTTATAGTACTATACTTAATAGAACTTTGTTTTCAGACCTGATACTAAAATATCTTCCCCTGGACAGAAATTACACCTGAGCAAGCAATTGCTATGGCATTATTAACCTGAGACCACTCATGTCTTAGTATTCATTTTTCGTGTGCCTGGGGGAAGGGCATACTGATAATACAAATTCAATTAGAAAACCCAATTTGGCCTTTGGTTAAGGATTCCCAGGGGACACTTTATCCCTTTCTTTTAATAGACAGTTCAGACAGGTGCTGTCTAGTGCCCTTATGTCTGTGCCATAGAGAATACTTATTAATTTTTGTATTCCCAGAGCCCAAATCAAACTTTCATACTTTCTCGGTGTTAGTAAATAGTTAGACACTGTTTAGTATTGAGTATTTAACTCATGTGTGGAAATTGCATCCCTAACTGTTGATAAAGTTTTGAGTAACAGAGCTCAGAAGCCTCAGGATGTCACTCAGAAGTTCAGTTTTGCATGTATCAGGTACCGAGAAACTGTTCACCATTCTATGCATGTATAGATGAAGATTGCAAAACAGAAGAAAAATCAGTAATGTAAAAGTCAGTATTTTGATTAAAAAAATTCACACTCACAAATCTTGAGTTAAAAACATGATTCCATATTAGAACAACTTTTAATAGAATCTTTCATGTTAGATAGATTGGAGACAAACATAAATGTGCCCCAGTGGACACTCAGATCTATGCATCCCAGTCTCAAAGCCGTTTTTTAAAATACATATTTCACAGCAGTTTGGGAGTTTTGTCAAAGATTATGCAGATTTCAAGGATTAAACTATAAAGATATGAACAAAAAAGAATACCTTAACATGAATATTGAAATGTCCACTGCTTTTATCTGTATGCATAAAAGTGTTGGATGAAAGTACTAATTAGAGGATGAGCATTTTTAATAACTGACATGTGATAGAGTTAGAAATATATATGATAGACAGATGATGAATATATATATATGATAGATGTATAGATAGATGATTTATAGATAGATAATTAGATAGATAGATAGATAGATAGATAGATAGATAGATAGATAGATAGATAGAAAAACCCTTCTAACCAGAGAATTATTGTAAAACATACTGAGAGTCAAAGATTATTAGATATGACTGTATTGAGTGCTGTAATTTTTAACACATCTCAGAATGCCCCCTCACTTTAACACTAGTCAAAACAGAACCATGCAGAAACTCCTAGCCTTTAGAGAATTTTTCTGTGGGTGTAGATTTTTTTCAAATGTATCTATTTAATTTATATGACTGTTTTGTTTACATGTATATTTATGCATCACATACATGACTATTACCTTCAAAGGTGATTACAGGGTACCAGAATCCCTAGGACGTGGGTGCTGGGAACTGAAATCTGGTCCTCTGTAAGAAAAGCCAACATTCTTAACTGCTGCTCTATTTCTTCAGTCCTAGCCCTGAGTTTAAAAGAGAGTCAGTGAACAAGACGATTTACACAAGAGAGGAACGGCTTTGTTTTCACAGTGATTGCTTGATGTGACAATGAACGTAATACTTTAAGCAGAACCCAAAAGTCTGAAAGAATTACCTCCTAAGGATGAGATATATTGGTTACTGGAGACGCTGTTAGGACAGGAAAATGGGAGGAAACTTACTCTAATTTCACTTCTCCTACCACTGAATCCCTGCATCTGTTTGGTCAAACCCTCTTTGGCAATAGAGTTCTAAACTTCTTTTGCTAGGACCTTGACACTGAGGAAAGATTGGACAAAGGAACAGCTGATAGGGACTGAAACCTAAGGAGCGGTCTGCCGGCTAAGATATGAGCAACGTTGTTTTAAATCTTACTGTGAACGTGTAGATATATATTTAATTGTGGTTGATGCAAAATCTTCAGTTTTCTTTGTAAGATTATTGGAACAATTACCTGCTATCATTTTTTTTCAAAAAAACATTTAGATGATTGATTTTTATTCATTGTGTTATTTATGGGGAAAATGAAACAAGTACTTTGCCATGTATTTTATTATGCCTCAAAAAACATATTATACTTTACAGATTTCATTTTCTATGGGTAAATACCTGGCTTTATGTGTGAATATCTGTGATCATAATCAAGTTTCCTGATAATATAAAATTCTTCTTATCTATTAGTATATATAAGAAAAAATAAAGTTGCCAATAATATTATATTGCAAGTTTTATCAACTTGAAATGACGAGAGAGCCTCTATTTTCCTACGTAGTAAATATGGTATTGTCTCCAACTTTTGTGTTTTTTTTTACTCTCTGTAATACTTAAAACAGTTTTCCATTTACAAAAATAAAACTAAAATGGTATAGAATACCCAAATTGGCTACACCGAATTTCTCTAATTGTTAACTTCTTTCATGAGGAAGACATATTTGTGTTGTATAGTTAATTGATATTAAAATATTAATATAATTATCATAAGCATTTACAAGGGCCTAAATTTTATTCAGGCATTTTCATTTTTTGTAATCTTTGTATTGGTTATAATCACATCTGGCTTACCATCATGCATTCAATAGTCTGCTAAGGATTTTCTTTGCCATCATAATACTAAATTTGCTTTACGAAACTTAACAGTATTGGGAAAGTATAGTCATATATCTTGTATCTCTCAGCTGAGTTTTAAGATGTTTTTCATATGGTGCTTGTGGTGGTTTGAATGCGAATGGCCCCTTGTAGGCCCATAGGAACTGGCACTATTAGGAGGTGTGGCCTTGTTGGAGTAGGCATGGCCTTGTTGAAGGAAGTGTTTCTCTGGGAGTGGACTTTGAGGCCTCAGATGCTAAGCCAGGCCCAGTCTCTCTCTCTCCCTGCTGCTTGCAGATGCAGAAGGACTTTCAGCTACCTCTCCAGCACCATGTCTGCCTGCATGCCGCTATGCCCCACCCCTATGTTGACAATGGACTAAATATCCTAACTGTATGACAGCTCCAAATAAATGTTTCCTTCATAAGAATTCCCATAGCCATGGTATCTCTTCATTGTAACAGAAACCCTAGTACGGCACTAGAGATGTAAGGCACCATCGAGAAAGACTATGAAGACAAAATGACCATCACTTTACAACAAGAGTTACACCGCTAAGACAACATCATTATGGATCCACACTTCATCATAGGTGTTGTGGCAGTGCTAGGACAATGCACTTATTTGGCATTATTTTATTTGTTAATTCCAGCATTTTTCTCACTTTATAATTTGGGTCCTGCTGTTTTTTAGAAGTTTATATCAATTTAATATAGAAACCTTTCTGTTAATTTATGCATTTAGCCTTAATTATATTCTTAATTATTAAGAACAGTTTCTTGAACCTAATGAAAATGTTTTGAAGACTCTGGATACAGTTTACATTTCCTGGACTAAATGTTAGAAACCTACCCAGGCCCCAGTGTAGTGAATGGGGGAGCGGGTCTGTTTTTGTCCCGCCCGGCTCCCGCATGGCTAGCTTTACACCCGAAATAACAACAC